>CM021101.1:779905109-780140520 GCA_007115665.2 Sequoiadendron giganteum | reverse complement strand
TAGAGAAAAGGTTGTAGATAGGGAAGTCAATATGGATTATGTTCCTACAAAGGAACAAGTAGCTGATATATTTACAAAGCCTCTTTCCACAGAGTAGTTTGAATACTTGAGGCAGAAGTTGGGAGTAATTTCTCCCACATCATATCAGTAAGCATTAGTGATAGGGCATATATCCAGGGGGAGCTTCATTGATTATTTATTTAACCCTAGTTAAGGATAGTGTGATCAAGTTAGGTAAATCTTGTTTTACAAATTTTTAACGACTTGATGGTTGCAGAGTTTGTCAAAATTGGAGCATATCCAAAGGGGGGGTGTGCCCTTTTCTATTGATACCAAAGGGGGAGAAAATAGTGCAAATGCTCAAAGTTGGAGTGTTGGAGAGAGTTGTGCATATACTCAAAGTTGGAGCATGGTAGTTCAGAACAAGATGCTAAGATGTTGATATGAAAAATGAGCATTAGGTTTTGCCATCAATGATAAAGGGGGAGATTGTTGGCAACATGTTGTCATTTATGTCAAAAGTGTAATATGAGCAATGTCAATCATGCAAATGCAAATGAAAGATTTAACATGAAGTCAAAGGTGAATTTGAGATGAAATACAACGTTGCAGAAAGTTTCTCAAGTAAGTGTTTGTTGATGGTAATATTTCCTAAGTGGCATTACATGCATTTAGCCTTTCATCAAAGAGACCATGAAACGTCGAAGTGATTTGCTTCAACGTCTCTTCGACACAACGATGAAGGAAGAAAGTTAAGTTTCATTGGCGAGACACTAGTATCTTGGTAGGAGTCTAGAAGGACTCTCTTCAATGGAGTGGGAGATATACAAACTCATCAAAGTGACATAAGTGCTCCAAAGTGATAGTACTTTCACTCCCTTTGATTTGGTGATGAGTGAAGTCAACAACAAAGATGGCTATGCAATCAGTGGGATTGAGTGTTGGTAGAATAGTGATGTTTGGTGATGATAGAAGAAGTATACATGGTGGCCTCCCCGCCAACCCTTCGAGAAACTAGTGGGGCTTGATCAAGACCCGCGGGGAAGTGGGTATTGGTGGATTTTGATCCATGTTGGCACAATTTGGTCACAATTGCTTTAGGTGGATCTAATGGTTGAGATGAGATTAAGTATAATCTAATGGCTATCACTAAGTCTCTTTGTATCACATAAACCTCTTTTGAATCAATGAGTATTTTGGTGATATGCGATGGAGAATGGGCATCACTAAAATAGAAGTTGAAGTCTTCACCAAAGTAGCAATAAAGTGATGATCACTACATTGCTAATGTAAAAAGTGCAATCACTAACTTTACAACGATATGGCAATATGATAGAAACTAACCGTATAAATGAAGAAATGTTGGTGACATGGATTAGGAAGGTGAATAGAACGTTGACACATGGCAATCGATCATTTGTTGATTTTGCATCCTTGTTGCAAAATCAATATTCCGTTAATCTATGTCTTTTGAAGTAGGTGATTTAATGTATAGCCCTAGTCGACTAGCAAATGTAAAATGACACAGCTAGGGCATGAATTCTCTTGGCAGGAGGACATAGGAAATATCACGATTTCATATGTGATGGACATAACTGCAAATCAGATCGATCGAATGGAGAAATTAATGGCATAGATTCTTACATCAATGAACAAGGTATGTGATCGATCCAAGAAAGAGAATAATCAAATAAAACTTCTTGCACAGATTATCAAGTAGATATCTAGCAAGGATATTGTTGGTTATTGGATGAAGATGAAAGTTATAAGGCAAAGAAGGTCACATAGTTTTAATTTGAATTCACTGCAAAGGAAAATGGTGAAATGACATACAAACCCTAGGAACAACCCGCCAAAAATAAAAATGTTTCATTGAATTTCAATTAGGGTTACAATGCTTTTGTGTTGGTTCTTGATGAAGACAAAAATTGATATATATTAGCAATTCAGAGACATGAACTAGTTGGTGTGTGTGAAGAAAGACAATAGTTAGTGAGTGAAGGGTGTTACTGTACCAGTGTATCAAAATCTAATATGTAAATTTGAATTTGTTTACAGTTGTGTGTGAGAGTGAATATAGAGATAAAGTTATGTATTGAATTGATGCATTATAGGTTTTGCATAACTAGCTTATGCATACTTAAATTTGTAGCCTTATTGTATTGAGTTGTAGCTCAGATTAGGAGATTGTAGTTTCCTTGGAGTTGTAGCTCCTAAAATAGGGTGTTGAAGCATCCTTGAAGTTGTAGCTTCTAAAACAGGGAGTTGGTGCTTCCTTAGGGTTGGAGCCCTTAAAATTGTAATTGAACTTCATTGCTTGTGAGGTTGGATTAGGATAGTAGATCCTAGCAGCATTTCTCATTGTGGTATTTCCCATCTTGGGTTTTCCACGTACATTTGGTGTTATGTGTTGTTGTTTCATGTGCATGTGATTGCTATATTAGTTTATGTTTTAATCTACACAATTGAGTTTTAAGGTTGAATCTACAAAATAGGTTTTTAGGACTAAAAGTTCTAATATCTACTAATTCACCCCCATCTTAGTAGATCATTGTGTTCCAACAAGAACCATGCAAATGTATATTAATTATAATGGCTCAAATAAGAGAAATATAAAAAATAAGTATCACATTCCTATAATTGATGAATTGCATGGGGTTGTGCATATTTTAAAGATTGATATGAGATCAGGCTACCATCAAATTCATGTAAAGGATGAGGATGTGCATAAAATAATATTTAGGTGTAACTTTTATTATTTTGAATTCTTAGCCATGTCTTTGGGCTTAATAAATCCACCAACTATTTCATACTTATGTATAAATCATGTTTTGAACAATCAATTAAGAAAATTTGTGTTGGTTTTCTTTGATAACATTTTTAATCACAATGAGACTTGAGAATATCATTTGAATCATCTAAATATTGTCCCTAGAATATTGAAACAACACCCCTAGAATATTGAAACAACATATCCTCTTTGTAAAAGAATCAAAAATTGAGTTTGGGGTGATAAATGTCTTATACTTGGGGCATGTCATTAGTGTTAAATGTGTTCAAGTGTATCAACAAAAGATCAAAGTCATCTTCGATTGAACTTCTCCTACAGCATTGCCATAGATAAGAGGATTATTTATCCTTTGCAACTACTATAAGAGATTTTTTAAAGGGATTTCATAACTAGCAAAACCGTTAGTTGATATGATAAAGAAATGAGCTTTTGCATAGATAAAAATAATCTTAGAAGCTTTTAATAAACTTAAGGAGTACCATGTTCATGCCATGTACTTGATATTCTATATGTTTCACAACCATTTATTGTATAGTGTGATGCTTCAAGAGATGGAATTGGAGATATCTTTGTGTACAAGGGACATACCATAACATTGTAAATCAAGAAACTAAAATAATCTAAAAAGGGATTCTCTATCTATGACAAATAGATGTTGATTGTCATGCATTCCTTGGCCAATTTTCAACAATATTTGGTCTGTGGAAGATTTGTGTGAGAAAAAATCATAACATGATAAATTTCATCCTTGGTCAATACGACTTGAGTGATAAGCAATAACGATGGGTGAGTAAGCTCCAAGCTTATGGTTTAGAAATAGAGTATATGAGAGGAAAAACTAATGTAGTTGATATTTTTCCTAGGACTGCTTTATGCTCTACTTTTGTTATTACTGCTGATTAGAAGAAAAGATACATTTGTTAGTGATCTCTTTGTTGGGAATGTGAGGAAAAATAGATTTGTAGCTGCAAATGGTTATATTCTTCATAAAATTATAATATTTTTACTGAACCTCAATCATGGATTAAGGATATAATAGGGATTTTTTGATACACTACTAGTAGCTCACCTAGTATTTTATAAGGCATATAGAAAAAATGGAAAAAGGTCCTTATGGAAGGGCCTCAATAAAGATATCCTCAAAGAGATCAAAGAATGCCTGACATGTTAACAAAATAAAGTAGAACACATATTTCTAATAGGTTGGCTTTAACCATTGCCTATCCCAAATTAGAAGTGGAAAAGTATATCCATGGATTTCATTGCTTACCTTCCTAAGGTACAAGGAAAATATTGCATATATGTTGTTGTGGATAGGTTAAATAAGTATGTATGCTTCTACAACATTTCTTTTAAAATTAAAGCACATAAGATGAAAAATTTATTCTTTAAAGAAATGTTTAAGTTGCATGGGTTACTTAAAAATATTGTTAGCGACAAAGATACTAAATTTTTTAGCTCTTTTTGGTTGGAATTATTCCATTTGGTTGGGACATAACTCAATCCTAAAATAATCCAACCTCTACAAACACGTGGAAATGAAAAAATAGTGAATAAATGGGTTGAAGGATAAAACAAAATTTCATATCAACAATCAACTTGGGTTAAGCGTTGCATTTGGGATAATATTACTACAACACTACTTGCATTATGTCCATTGGTATGCCTCCATTTGAGGAATTATATGGTTACAATGCATTGATATTTTTTAATTTAATGTTCACAAATAGTAAAGTGCCAACAACTAGTGACTTGGTGAAACACAGCTAAGATATATTAAGATTGCTCAAAGATCACTTCTAACAAGCTCAAAATCAATATAAATTCATGTTGACCAAAAATAAATAGAGAGGCCATTTGAAATTGGACATATGGTCTTTTGAGATTGTAGCTTTCTAAGAAAACCTCCATCAACAATAGTGTAGTAAAAGGGCTTGCACTTTTATAGGCCTTATAAGATCATAACTAGAGTCGGTGAAGTTGCATATGAGTTGGAATTATAAAAAGAAGATTAATAATGTGTTTTATGTGCCTTGCATCAAGAGGGATCTTGGATAATATATCACGTGCTATCAGTGGGTTTCTCGCCCTTCGATGGTGAGGGAAAATTCACATAAGAACTTGATGCTATTATTCACACTAGAGTGAAGATGTTGAGGAGTAGCAACTTTATAGAGTATCTAGTTTATTGAAAGATTCTACTTGAGAAGGATCAAATATCTTGAAGCATCCATATTTACATTACTAATTTTTGAAAGGGTGGACTTATAATGTCCTTTATCCTAAGTTTGAGGATATTTGAGTCATTTTTTAGCCTTAGGTGGGATTTCAAACTTCTACATATTATCATATCTTTCTATCATTCCTTGCTTCCTTGTTGGTATTAGAGATACTAGAATCTTGATCCTCAACCTCCCGCTTCCTCACTATTGGAAAACTTGTGGATTTTCACTTATTTGTGCACCTAGTATTACTAAACACTATATTTTTTCCTTGCAACCATTGTATCCTTTAAGTATGTGTTTCCTTGGACCCTTGTACTTAGGCACACACTTTCATAAGACCCCTCCATTTGAGTAAAGCACTTCACCCACCATAAGAATTGATAAGAAACACCATGAGTGGGCTTGAATTTGAATGTAATAAAATTATAGTAAAATTTGGGCCCATGCTATACCTTCAACCTCTATCAAGGTGGACAACTTCATTAGTTTGGATTTTCCTTTAACACCATATCAATAAACCCTAAATTGTAGAGTCAAGCACTTGTGTTCACTATTAGATCTAGAGATGAAAATCCTTAGATTTAAATATTGAAGGATGAAACCTGATTGGTTTCATGGAGTTCAAATAATGAGATCCCTTTTGATTCCTTATGGTATCTTCATATAATTGTTGTGCATATACACTTCAAGTTGCAGATTTTCAATAGTTAGGAAGATTTCAATATTTGGACATTTTATTATTTTGAGTGTTTTTTGAATATTTTTTTATCATTGTAATCTTTGTTATTAGAAAACATCTAAAGAAACACATTTTTGTAATAATTGGATGAGTTATTTGAATGAAATAGTTTATTTCAAGTAGTTTATATGAGCAATCCATATTAGTGTGTGCTATGAAAAAGTTTAGATTTAATCATTTTGGTTGAGACTCATTGTGGTATTTTAGATATGATTATTTTACATAAATATTTAGTGGGTCATTACACAATAGTCCTCCAAACACAACCTTATTCTACTAGCTATTGACATATGAGTAGTAGCAATTTGTCTACAGACAAGCCACATGTGGCCAACGCATGTGTCACCTCATTTCTAACTCATACACAATAGTGGTGATGTAATATCCCTTCCCAAAATTTTAATGAAAATAATAGGAATGCAATATAAACAACAATCTTCACCAAATTATATCTAAACAACAACAATTAACTCAAACAACACCAATAACTAGCTAGACAATCACATAGATTTGCATAAATTGAATCACTTTGAGAATAAATTATATTGATTAAGATATGATTTTTATAGTAAATAGGACTATTATGAAATTCATTGTAACAACAACATATACAATTCTACAACAAATAATTCTCAAATGAACAACTGAACTTCCTTGCAACTCATTGAAGCTCTTTAATGCACTCCTTGAGTGAGAATGCCCTCAATAACCAAAGGTTTTCCATCATCTTATTCTAGCAAGCAATAGTTTTTTGTCAATTGATCACAATCTCCTATGGTTTTTTCATCCACAAAAGATCACTTGATATAATAACATAACATGGATGGATAATTACAATTGAAATGCTTTCCTGGTTTTCTATTCTACCCCCCAAAATATCAAACTAGTCGACTTAGGACTAAAATGGCGCCAAGTCCCAAATTTGAATTCTACACGCTACATCATAGGTTGACCTTATAGGCCTTACAGACTCTCTCATTTAAGGTTCAAAGTTTCTCCTTCCTTTCAACTTAACATGAGTTAGGCAATAGCTCCAACCCTTGATCCTCATTTTATCATTGAGTCTATTTCTATCCTTTTGCTCTAGCACGAGTCAAGCAATATCCCTGAACCTTGATCCTCAATGGCTCTCTGACATGCATTGGGAAACAACTTGATACCTGATCTCTGACAATATTTTGGCATGTGTCAAGCAACAAACCCGATCCTTGATCTTTGATAACACTTTAGCATTCATTGGGAAATGACTCCAATCCTCAATCTCCGAAAAACTCTCTAGCATACATCAAGAAATAACCTCAATCCTTGACCTCCGATAACTCCCACAAACACATCAAACAATAACTTTGATTACCAAACTCTGACATCACCCTGGGTGATAAATATTTCATCTAGGTTTTAAAAAGGGACATGATATGTGAGTAGATTTGGAGTAGCACAAAATCAAGACCAACATAAGAACTACAAATAGATGATTATCACATGTTTGAAATATATAGGATGTTGAGAAGTCATTATTGAATGAAATGAAAGGGGGCCACTTTTGCTAGGTAAGAGCCACATGACGTTGAAACCACAATGACCATGTCATGCTTTCCATCATTGAATGTGACACATGACACACCTATTAGTTGAAAGATCCACATAGATAATAGTTGAGCCTAATGCTTAAAACCAAGCTAGTGGTCAAAGAGAATGTGCCTCACCACCTAATATCATACATGTGCCATGCGACACCATGTAATTGGTCCATGAACACATCTTGGTGGAGCCACACCAGTATTGAAAATAAATGGACCAATGAAAGTGCACCATAAAGGAAAATGTTAACACTTTTGAGCCATGTAGTGTAGTCATAGAGAAGAGTATACAAGTCAGACAATTGGAGAGTCATTAGATGATACATAAAAAGAAGAAAAGATCCAATAGTATTTCATGATGCAAGTGAAAAAAATTTTAGGAGGAATTTTACCCATTGTATACTACCAATGTGGTAGTCACATGTGGCTAGGTGTGGGGAGGTAGTAGCAGAAGTGGTAAGCTAATAAGAATTAGCATGTTGTGGAAAAATATTAATAAAAAACTATACTTGAGATGGTAAAAATTGAGAAAGTTGGTGATGTTCAAGGGGCTTCCCCATAAGAGTGGAGATCCAATGGTCTAGTACATGACACAAACACGACTTGCACCCTTAGGGACATAACTTGTCATGTGCTACCAATGAGGTGGCAACACATAATAGGGGAGAGACAAGTAGTCAATGGCTAGTGGGGGTCATATGTGAAGTTGAGGGTTTGAGCACAAGACCAATGAGAAAAAGGCTATAGGTGGCTAGGGAGATCAAGCAAGGTGGATAGGCAAGCACAAAGTAAAAGTGTACATGCTTTAAGTTTTGTAGTGATAAAAAACATGAAGCCATTAATAGAAAAATAGAGTGAAACCTCCAAGTGCAAGCACCAAAGTATGAATTTTGGCACCAACACTAATATGATTTTTTTAGGCTTATGGACATGTAGAGACCATTTCATAGATAGAAAAGATATTAATGCTACCATGTTAGGAGCTTGAGGCCAAACTAGAGACCACCACACACTAGACTACACACATAAGAGTACCTAGAAATACAATGATTTACCATAAAGGTAATGTGAACCCTAAAATGAGCTAACCTTAGGGAGCAAGACATGTGCACAACATCCTAAATGACTCCACCATACTACAAGCCTACAATTTTAGCATTTCCAGAACAAGAGCAACATCAACAGGCCTAGGGACATGCATTGAGAGCAAAATAAGCCCTTATGATGGAGATGGAACCAAACCAATAACATGCTAAAGGAAAAAAATAAACCTTAGGCAAAGGGCATGAATCTTAATATCCAATGGCACAAGGAAGACAAAGCCTAAAGACATAATACAAATTGGAGCACATGCATAACATCAAAGACAAGAATGCATCCAAGAGAGACAAACTAAATGTTAAAGCTAACAATTATCACATATCTTTTTTATATGTTTTATTGAGAAATTTAATCATCCCTTTTTAAACATGCTTTTTGTTTGATTTTATAATATCTAATAAAAAATAAATTTTGTAATCATATAGACATATTTATGAATTTTTTATGATAAAATATAATCATATTTTAAAAAATTATCATATTAAAAAGAAAAATTTAAATAGAATGTAAAAAGTTATAAAAGATTATAATTGTATGTACATATAACGTGTGATATTTGTTTATTAACCATAGAAAAAATTACACAGGCAAGGTCGACCCATTAAATTTGTAAAGCCTTTATTCTTGAAAAGAAAATAAAAAGAAGAGTTGAAATCGCCCGGCCCCCGATAAAACCCTAAGTTTAACTGAACCCTAACCCTATCGCAACCTGAGTTGTACGAGGAAAGGTGAAATTAGGGTTTTTATAAAGAAAAACCCTGAACAGAGCTTCTTCTTCATTTGCAGCCATTTCCGTAGAGAAGAGGGGAGGAGGAGGAGAAGAAACAGCGGGGAGAGAAAATGCCAGCTGGACACGGAGTACGCGCCCGAACAAGGGATCTGTTCGCAAGGCCCTTCAGGAGGCATGGCTATGCGCCTCTGGGCACGTATCTGAGGACATACAAGATAGGGCAGTACGTGGACATCAAGGTTAATGGCAGCATTCACAAGGGTATGCCCCACAAGTTCTACCATGGCCGCACTGGCATCGTGTGGAACATCACCAAAAGAGCCATTGGTGTTGTAATCAACAAGCAGGTAAGTGCCGCATCTTTTTTAAACCTATTTCTTCTTCTTTACATATTGGCATTTTTGTGGGGTTGTAAATGCTAGCTCGGATCTATGGATATTGTATCAATACTGAGTATTTAATGGATTAGTTGAAGGATTTGTAATGGGTTGTGACAGCTTCTGGAGCTGGCATCTCAAGGCCTCGTATGATTTGTATTTAAAATATAGCTGGCCGAGATTATGGAACATGTGAGAAATATGAAGGGATTCGGATCCCTCCACTCTCCCCATTCTTGTTTTTTTGTTTGTACTTTCCCTTTGACTTAGCAAATTTCCTCTGCGAAGTAGATTTTAAAAAAAAGTTTCCTTTGTCATTTTTTTTTGTTTTCGGACGGCTTTTTTTCTTAATCTCGTCTGGGTAAGTTTCCCTTTTCCTTCGTAATAGGTGCACCTGAAGAAGGGCATCTCTTGATGTAGAGGGCTTCCTTCGTCCCTTTTCCCGCACGCCTGTTGTGACAATCATCGCACTCAATCAAGTCAAGACGATCTGATCAATAGAGCCTTCCTACTATGGATCAAGTCAGTAAAGTCCAAATGATTATTTTGATAACCGGTCAAAGTGTTCACTGAGAACTTAAACCAGAGGGGAATTTTATTGAAGCTTCACATATTTGCTACCTGAGCTCATCCAGTTCAAAGAAAAGAAAGCCATGTTTTTGTCAGGATTAGAAACCTTTTAATTTGCTGGGGTTCTTGTTAATGTAAGGTAGTTTATACTGTTTATTCAGCTTGTATGTCGCTGGTGTTTCCAGAACAACATAAGATCATGCACAATGAATCACCCTCTTTGAAATTGATTACTCATCATCAAATCTTATATAATGGAAATCCCTTTAACGTTTTTCTTTATATAACAACAACTGACATTACTCGTGTATGCATACATAGGTACGTTGAGAAAAACATTTGCTTAGGATATATCTACCTTAAATAACGTATCACATTTTTTCAAACACAAAGCATTCTATGAAGGCAAGTAAACCCATTAGTTGTTTGCCCTAACTTTGCACCCAGTTGCACCCTAACCTTGTGTCCTGCAAACTCATAATTACAAAACCTAAGATTGTAATTCTACATCATCAAGTATCATGCCAAATTAATATGATTTTTTGAGGTCTCATAGAATAGAGAGAAAAAAGCTTGTCCTATACTCATCATTACTTATTCATTAAGTCCTGTCTTTTTGATGCATCCATGTGGCATCAAATTACTTGTTGCTTTTTTAAATGCGACTTGTTTTAAAAAGTTTACTTCATTTAATTATTGGTGATGACAGTCCACAGTAATAACTTTGATTACAGTGATAAAATAAATATTCTTTCAATGCTCCTATTGCATTCACAACTATAAGAACATGTGAACTACTGGGTCCTCTCCCCTACACTTAGAAGACTAATTCTATGAGTTAAAAAGTAAAAACATAAATATCATCAATATTTTGTATATATCAAACACCATTAATGGCCAAATGTATGAGCTAGTTCTAAGGGTTGGGTAGTTACAGCTTGGTAAGGTTTAAAGTGTTCGTAGAAAAAGATAAATCTACTTCTGTATGTAATCGTTACAATATATATGAGCTAGAAGCGATGGTTGGAAATTAGAGTTCAGGAGGGTTTTAAATGATGTTGGAAAAATAAAACAGGTTTTATACGCAAGGTTTACAGCTGTGTTGAAATTGTATACCAGGTTTACACACATGCACATACTGAGGTTGACAAGGTGTATATGTTTACAAGTTTAGAAGTCTGTGGTGTAAAATGTGAACCCTTTTAGAAGTTTGTGACACAAATACCTACATAGTTCTGAAAGCTTGTAAATTTATAAATCTATAGGGGGGAAGGCTTTTGAGATTCTGGCAGGTGCTCTTATGCAAAGTTGGGCTTTCTAAGATTCTATGCAATATTAGGAATTTTCTTCAAGGAAAATAGTCCTTATGGCATGTGAGAATATCTGATACTTGATAGGTTTTTGGAAGTAATCCTGGAGGGGATACAGGTAAAGCTTTAGAACAATTTCATAAGCCAATAACACAAAACTTCTACTCACTCTTTTTAATAGATACTAGAAATCTCTCTTTGAACAAGCCCTTCAAGTTTTTTGATAATATTCTATTCTGTGAGGCTATCGGCTGATATGAAATTTGTTAACCTCGTTATGGGACCTTTACTTTATAGAAGTTCACAGGGTCTGTAAGTATATTCAGAAAGGTTTAGAAGTTGGTGAATTATTTGCATATATCTTATGAAGGAATCAGTATTCGCATGTGAAAAGGGCTTATATGTCATGTTGGGTATTTGGAACTTAGTAGCTAATCCGGATACTTCACTAGAGATGTTATTTATTTTGCATTGAAAAACTCTTAAAACTTGCAAAGATCATCTTGTGGGTGATTTTGGTGTTCCTTGTACTTTATGCAACTGTACACTGTTGTTTTACTTGAAAGAATGGGTGCAAAAACTGAGGATAGATCTTCCATATCTAGTGCATCTTTAACATGCTTGGGGAGTATGTTGTTTATTGTGAGTTAAATTATATGAGTGCATGAGAAAAGTACAGTTGGTATACAGCCTGGAGTAGATTCCACAAATTCCATAGAACCCTTATTGGTAGGTTAAGTGACTTTTATGTAGTTCGTTTGGTAGTGAACAAGCCATAGAGATAGAGCATCACAGATCTGATTCTCATGTGTTGTAGCTTGTACCTATGGCTAACCTACAAGGAACTGCATTTTCTAAAAGTTTGTTTTTAGTATGATTCTTTTGAAGGATGCTTGTTAATCATTTCCCACTATATTGAGTGCAAGGGGCTATATATATATATATATATTCACACAAATGGAATGCATATCTCAAAATTCATTTTAAGGATGTTAAATTAATCAATATCAACTAAGCTATTATGTTAAGTTTTTGAATAACTGGAAATGGGCAGGGTATGAGGGTTGACTCAGGTAGCTAAAGGAGTATTTGTCTGGTATCTGCAATTCTAGTGTAACTTTGCTAATAGATTTTAGTCTTAAGATCTAGTTGCAATATTTTTAATTTTAATATTTATCATTATGTTGGCAACCTTTCTTTTTCCTTGTGCCTTGAGTCCTATGAACATGAGGTTTGCTGCCTTGAATCCTCTTATCATGGTCCTTTTGTGCCCTCAAGTTGTATCAGTTTTCTGCTTGGACTTTGTGCCATTCCTTGGATCCTCTATTGGAATTTATTTTATTTACAGCACACCCAATGGTTGTCCTGGTCATTGTTTATCCACCTAGAACTGATCCACCTAATCCTTGTTTGTTAAATTTGGTCCTTTATTTCACTGTTCTATTTGTCTGATAAAAAATGGTATATCACATACTTACTCCAAAGGTTTTGGAGCTTGTCACCCGTCTTTTGAATGTAAATAAGCATTATGGTTAATTTAAAACTGATCCAACCTAATCCTTGTTTGCTAAATTTGGTCCTTTATTTCACTGTCTTATTTGTCTGATAAAAATTGTATATTGCATACTTACTCCAAATGTTTTGGAGCTTGTTACTGCTTGCTTTGTTTCTTGCTAACAACATATTCCAAATACATGTACAGGTTGGTAACAGGATTATCAAGAAGAGAATTCATGTACGAATCGAGCATGTCCAACCATCCCGGTGCCAAGAAGATTTTAAGTTGAGGATACAGAAAAATGATGAATTGAAGGCAGAGGCTAAGAAACTTGGCAAGATTATCAGCACCAAGAGGCAACCTGAGGGACCTAAACCAGGGTTTATTGTTGAGCGTGCTACTTTGGAGACTGTTACACCCATTCCATATGATGTTGTTAATGACTTGAAGGGTGGATACTGAGTTTGTAAGAGTAATTGTTTGGTGATGATTATTTTATAGGTCACATGAATTTTTGCAGATCATATTTCGAAATTTTTATGGAGGAATTCAGTTTTTTTACATGCTTTGTCTACTATGTTTTGATAAAAACAAATGAGATATTTATATTCAATAGGAAGTGCAAGGTGCCGGATAAAGCTTGGCATGAACACCAGTGTCCTTAGACATTGAACATGATTTACTCTGCCACATTGCCACATAATTATGAATGATCTTGTGTTTTGGATAAGAGATAACCTCATCTGTTGTGACTGTATCCTACTCTGGTCTCTTTTGGTATGTTCTGAGCTATTTTATGGAGGTGATTGAAGGGTTTGGGTCCATGGTAAATGGAAAGAGGTTTGAAAGAGGCTTGGGTTTTTATTTTACCTTTTCTTTCGCTTTAGTTTTCTTATCATTGCAGTAAGTGGTTAGGGAATATTTGAGTAGAAGGTTTTTTTTGTTGCAGTTCTCTTGTTTTTTCTTCTTTGTTGTGCTCCTGATGGCTCTCATCCACATTCTCTGGGCTTGTGGGAATGCATTTTTTTCTTGATGTGCTCGAGACTTTCACTTTAAGTATTTGGACTAGTGAAACTAAATTCTAAAATTTGCTTTTCTATGTTTGAGCTCTGTATGATGAACATCAATTAATTTGCCCTTAATTTACATCATAGTTTGCAGGGGATTCTGATGCTTTGAAATGAGACTTACATTGCATAATTATTTCAAATTTTAAGTAGGAACCATGCTAGAAAAAAACCTTTGTTTGTTAGCCTTTATGTACTCATCTGTAATATCCGTGATGAAGATGCTTTTCCTCAGAGCAGCACTGTCCAAATGCTTTTGCCAAAGGGAAACTGTCTGTCTTTTTGTTATCATTTATTGTACCTTAAACTCAAGGGAAATTGCTTGTCCTTGACTTGTAGTTTGGTTTCTTTGTGGATTGCAATTTTTTATAATTAATTGCCTTGTCTACCTATTTGGTACATGTGTAATACTAGAGGTAGGAAAGAGTTGCTGTTTCCATTTATCCCTTGACATTTGTTTATTTTTATTCTCCATTTCTTCCTTCAGATCAATTTTTACGAGACAATTGACAAGATCTAAAAGTAGAGGCGTTTTTTAATATTGTGAAATATTTCATCCAATCCTGCATTCTGTGTACCATCATTTTAAGGTTTTTTAGGAAAATTTAAAAAACTATGTATTTCCTTTCAATACAGTTCATTAATTACAATAATGCTTTCTATTCCCAATATCAATTGTTTTTCTTCTTTCAATTTAAATTCTGTCCAGTGTTTGATTCTAAGTTTGGGGCCATTAATGAAGGTTTTTCCTTTAATCTGGCTCTTTGCATCTTTGCAATAAAGGACTCATTTCTCATTTACAGCACTTAAGCCAGTGCAGAAACCATTAAAATGAATTGGAACATGGTGCCATGGATTTTATCCTGTCTTTAGTGTCTGCTGTGTTAGATATTGTTTTTTCTCTTTAGTTAGATTATTAAGATAATACCAGTCTTTTACATTACTTTTTATCTTCTATTTATTTTAAAAGTTAAACTGTTCCTTGAAATGTTATTTTATATGAAACATGCTCTTATAACAACATGGATTCATTTCATGGCTTACAAGGATGCCTAAATTTGTAATGTTTTGTATACAAGTTAAATCTAATGCAAGCTACTTGGCCTGCTCTCTTGTGCACAGCCGTGAATCCCATGGGCAGCCATAAAAGCCCATTTTCTCAAAACTCTGTAAAGCAGCATGTTCACAATGTGTCAAATTATTCCTTAAAAATTGTCTTTTAAGGTGGCTCTGCTTATTTATTAGTCAAGAAGTTTAGTCCACTTCTACAAAGTAGTTTCCACTAGTTCTGATGCAAGTATATATAGCTCAAACGAGCATACGCAGTGATTTGATTATGTCTACCATGGTTTTGTAATATGTTAATAAGTTCTATTAGTTTTCAGTCGAGGAATATAACAGCTGAAACATTTTTGGTAATACTAAATAGGCTGTAAGGCAAAAGCAGATTAAATACTTTTTTTTGAATTATCTAAAGGCTTCTTGAAGCATTCGAACAGTTTTGTGAGTAATAGCAGAGTGCATTATTTACATGGGTGCATTGAAAAAGGATGAAGCAACAGAATGTTTTATCATGATAATTTAAAGAAAAAACTAATTGTTCCTAGGAAGATAATTTTTGTTCACATCTTATACACCTATAATTTAGTAAGGGGCAATAAAATGTTAAATAAACAAGGGAAGGCTTCTTAATAAATAGCATTTTGCTGTGGTTAGATTAAGAAATCTTACTGGAACTATCAATCTAAATCAATTTAACAGCTAGTTCTGTGTCACTTGTACAAAACTCGAGCTTAAAAGAGATGTCAACTTGCCAAGGCATGATGAAGATACTTGCCCCACATAGAGCCCGCTAGGTTTCCAATCTTCTGAACGTGAAAGCAAAAGAGACAAATCGTTAGGTTTTGGTGGCCCACGTTGCCTGCTTGTTCAATATATCATTTGAAACAATTTCCCAAAACGGAAGCTTTAGAGGGACAGCATTGATCGTTCAATTAATCTTGCCTTAGAGATTTTTTGTAAGTTGATTTGTCATTAATTTAACTGACAATGCTCCTTAAGTTCTCTATTTAAAAGATGTCAGAAACGGGTAAGCACCGACCATCTGATCAAAGCTGCATCAACAACTAGCAGTTGTCCGTTCCCCGTTCTCTAAAAGCTTGAAAACTTTGAGAGCACAGCCTTGACTGTCGTATCGAAAACTAAATAGAAGTTTGTTATTCGGTTTTGGCCCAAGCTTTTTGCCTTCTTATTTCTATTTCTTGCAGTTGATTCAAGGTGAATTAAATGGCTGGCACTCCATCCTTTACAAGCAAACTCAAAATGCTAGAAAGAAACAAACGTAGGGTTTAGATCAGTATCCAACACCAAATTTTTTTTGTAAACTCACATGTTTTTTGCAAATAAAAATCTTTTCTATCTGTCTCATTATTGATAGACAACTCTCCTCAATTTTTGACATCTTAAGATATGAGGACAGACAATGCTGACCATTGAAGGAAAAGTTCAATCCAGTCTGTTGTCACTTGTGCTCCACTCTTATTGCTTTCACCCCTCAAAAGCTTTTTGTTATTGGATAAAAAACTAAATTGTATGACGAATAACACATCTCGCCCTTCTAAAAGGTTTTTAAAGATTAAAGCAGCAAATCTTTGGCCCTCAAAGCTTTAACAATGAGTCCGACTCCAACAAAGATTTCAACTATTGAATAGCAACCTGAGTTACTCTTCATATTCAGCCCATTTGCTATTTTGAGAAAGTATTTCCGCGTTTTATTGAAAGTTGGTTCAATTTTTGTATCTTTTAAAGCTTCCAGGCATTTCCGCTATCTATTGAATGTTGGTTTGGATTTTGACATTTTGTATCTTTTAAAGCTTCCAACTAAATTTTTTAAAACAAGGACATGCAACACACTAGCATCATTCACCTACCAAAGTTAGTTTCCCAGAAAGCTTACAAAAGTAGGAGCATAAAACAAAGAAAATGGAGTATTTTTAAAAAAGGGTCTTTTTAGTAGTCTCTTGAATGAGAATTCTTTTGTGAATTTTAGATAATAGTTTGCGTTTGGATTCTTCACTTGCTGCCTTTTGTTTCCGTAATAACATATACCCCTCAATTTGTAGATAGGATTTTAAAAGCTTATCGTTGAAGCTATTTATTCCGTGCAGATTAAAGCCTGAGGACTAAGGTTTTCCTTGTTTGAAGCATGTAATTCTTGAATTTGGCTAAAGCTCGAAGAATTGTAAAACTTGATGTGCTTCAAGGCTGTATTTCGAATTCTATTCACAGGGCTTTGATATTAATAAAGTGTTTTTTGGAAAGCTCTTGTCGATTTGTCTCACTCTCGCTGCAAATTTTATCGTATGGATTTTTTTCTCCATGATGCTTTCACAATTTGATTAATCTTTTTATAGAATTATTTTTCTATTTTTTTCCACTTTATATCAATTTTTTTTCCTGAATAAACAATCCAGTAAGATTCTGTTGCTCAATCGATAAAAGTTGAAACTACTATGCCAAAGTCCAAATTTATTCAGAGATCGTTTCTTTTAAAGGCTGAAAATAAAAATACAAAGTACATCATGTCATAGAAAAGAGAGATTAGCCCTTAGGTGAAAACAATTAACCTAAAGTAGGGAAATCTTATATCTCCATAAATGTTGAGAGATATAACTTGCACTAGGTGCTAGCTCGAGACAATAATGTGTCTAATACAAACTGACAGATTTGTTTCTTTGTTGTTTTGAGCATAGCTTGCCATGTGCTGCATCCTTTAATCCTTGACCTCTTAGTCACCGTTCTTCAGCAGACTTCAGTTCAGCCCATTTCTCATCTCTTGCTCAGCATTGCCTTCTTTGTAGGCACAATCTTGTGTAGATTAGTGTAGAAATCATAGGCACAATCTTTTGTAGATTAGTGTAGAAATCATTTGTTGCCTGCTAGGCGGTAGTTTGATTTGATTCAACTGTTTTTCCTATTGTCCATCTACATGTGTATCCCTCATACTTAATCATTTTTTTTGCTCTTCCTGGATTCACCATGCCTCTGGGTTGCCAAATCACAAATCAAGTTTGCATTTTGAGAGTTAATAATTGTTGTGAACATTCCTTTAGACAAATCATCGTGCACTTGTAACACTTTCTCCTTTAGAGATTCTAGTTAATACCAAATGCATCCATTGGACATATTGAATATATGCTGCCCATAGATCGCAGCTGTATTATTATCTTGCTGCCAAACCTGAAATTATAAAAAGAATGTTTTGAACATGCTTGTCTCATTCTCTTTTAATCAGAAAGAACTCTCTGGATTTACTGCCCGGTCCTATGAATTATCAACTTGTAAGCTGAGCTTTAGATCCGTGGTTGGTGGTGGTTGACCAAACTTTTTTTGAGCTAGATATATTTTGGCCCTGCCCAGTATTTCTTTAGTAAGTTTTGTATTGCGACTGAAATAGTGCTGTGCACATGGAGCATTTTAAAGCAAAACTAGAAGTAATGTTTTGAACAGGCTTGTTTATTTCTTTTTTAATCAGAAAGAACTCACTGAATTTACTGCCCGGTTCTATGAATTATTAACTTGTAAGCTGAGTTTTAGATCCATGGTCATTGGTGGTTGACTCTTTTTGAGCTAGATATATTTGGTCCCTGCCCATAGTAAGTTTTATATATTGTCTGAACTAGCGATAGAGCTTTGCACACGGAACATTTTAAAGCAAAACAAACCATTTTTTTTGTTTGAAAATTTAGAGTATTCAGCAATTGCATTTCATGATATATATGTCTTTTCTTCTTTTTACAAAATTTGGGCCTTCTCTGCAATATGTAGGTAAAAGGATCTCAATGGCATCAATAGATCTCAAGTTGTTACAACTTTTCATAAAGGTTCTTGCTCACTGGTTAGATAAATTGAATTCATCAGAATATGTTTATTTGTTGATAGATGG
Organism: Sequoiadendron giganteum; assembly: GCA_007115665.2. Classification (NCBI taxonomy): domain Eukaryota; kingdom Viridiplantae; phylum Streptophyta; class Pinopsida; order Cupressales; family Cupressaceae; genus Sequoiadendron; species Sequoiadendron giganteum. Next base: position 780,121,587 of record CM021101.1, on the reverse strand, counting down.
CATCTTTTCACCTTGGTTCAATGTAGTGAGTGTGGAGCTAGTATGTGTAATGTCCCTTGTTAGGATATTCCTGATTTTTGTCTTAAAATGATAATAGCTTTGTAAAATATTATGTATTTATTATGCTGAAGGTGTTCTCTATACAAACCCAATTGACTGACTTTTGTGATCAATGGTATTAGTAATATAAAAAAAAAAAGGCAATATCAATAGATAATATCATTACTTTAAAAACTTATTTTTTTGTTCAATAGATAATATCACTACTTTAAAAAGCTAATTTTTTCCAGAAATCAAATCTTAAAATTCTCTCCCATTCCTTTTAAAATTATATTTTTTCTCATGACTCAAAGAGATAATATCATTACTTTAATTTTTTTTTTTTTTAATGAAACAAAAGATATAGAGGATCCACTTTCGGATCAATCTATTGATGATGTTCAGACTATGCTCAGACTGTGACTGTCCGTTCTTCAGCTGCTGCTGTTGTTGCTCTGCTAGTCCCGGTCTGCCCTTTGCAGAATACCTCCTTGGTTCCTGTGGTTGACTCGATCTCTATTTCTCCGCTGCCGTCTCCTTCTTTGCTTTGTGGCTCCTCTTCTGTGGTGTCAGGGGTGGAGCCGCTTCTCTCTCTTTCCCGTTGGTTCCTTGTTTCGAGCCCCCTTGGTCGGTTGTCCTGCGGAAGAAGAAGGGGCTCCCCCATTCTGTTGCTGCTTCTCGGCCCTAGACTCGTGGAGCCAACCTTGACCCCTATGTTTCTAGGTTTGCTTAATTTCTTTGGGTTTCTACAGCTGTTGCTGGTTTTTCCTCTAATTCAAGATTCTTCTTGAACTATGTTTTTTTTTGGCCTTTGAGCCCTGTGTAAAAGGTACAACACCCTGTAAGTGCTCCTTAACTTTTCAAAAACTTATTGTATAAATCATAGGTTAATTTCATTAAAAATCATTTGAAATTATTTATTTTATAATATATTTTAATTTTTAATTTTTTAAAGAATTTTCTTTCTCTAAAATTAATGTAATTATATATTTTAAATTATTAATAAATATATTATGGTCATTATATCTACTTTCTATTTAGATTGATGTTTAACTTGATAGTATTGCTAAATTTTTAAAGAAACAAATGATAAAGCTCTAGTTTTTTTTTGAATAAATCATAGTTTTACTTTTGATCAAGAAATAAAATCAATACTTAAAAATTGAACTTTTTAAATATCAAATATTTACACTCTTACATTTAAAAAAAAAATTATAGTTATTTTTAAAGAAATAAAAGATGGAATATCTAATTTATAGTATAAATAATAATCAACAACTCAAGGCTCAATACAAACTACCCCCTCAGACAAACCTTGTATTCTCCAAATTCAAAGACTTGTCACAGCTGAATTGTTTGCTGTCCACCCCTTGCCATGAAAATTTCCTCACAGATTGGAAATGGCCTAATAATAAACACCGCGTGCATTCCTTCTTAAAATTGTCTATAGATAAATTCTGCCTACTGTGCCTTTGTCAGCCTGTCTCAATTGTAAATGGAATTGTAGATTCAGTCGTGCCAAAAGGAACAAGCTAAGTGCTCTCATTTGGAAATCCAAAGCTAAAGCCCAAGCTCAATTAACTGCTTGATTTTTTTTGCATGTGAGTCCCATTGTTGAGCGTCTTTCTTTCCTCTCACCAACACCATCATGCCCTTTTTGTGTTAAAAAGGAGATTATCAAACATGCCTTTTGGTTTTGTCCTCGAGTCTAGTCTTGGAAAACTGCTCTTCTCGGCCTTTCCACGCACCTCAACATCATTTCACATACCTTCAAGCATATTATAATGAAAAACATTTGGAAATTCCGTTGTCTTGCTGCCTTCTCCCACACTTTCTATTCCATTCAAATGGAAGCTTTGATCATTTGTGTGAATCTCTCACCCCATTTGCTTTTTTTACAGCTCACTCTCCAATCTAAACCAGACTTGTTTGTTGTGCTGGGAGAGGTACAAAAGCAATTTGATGTTTTTGAAGCCAAAATATCTGGTGATGGTGATCGCAGGTTTGATAGACACTGATTTTTCTAGTGGTGCTAATCTTCGATGGTGCTGACATTGGTGCTAATCTTCAATGGTGTTAATAGTATTGTTGAGCTGAAGACTCTTCCCCTATAGTGGTTTGAGTTTGTCTTGGTGGAGAAGTTTGGTTGCTATCTAGTCTTTTGGAGTCCTTCACTACTTCCAGCTGTGTTTATGGCAATTCTTTGCTGTTGTTGTTGCAAACCTCTTATCCCTTCATTATGCTTTATGCTGTCAATTCTGTGCAACAACTATTGTATATTTTGGGTCCTTGTACAGTTGCTATGCGTTGTTGAGTATGGAGGCTGCTCTTATATTGGTCAATTCAATCTACTTGCAACTGGATTTCTGCTCTCTCATGGGAGTAGTTTAAATATGTTTCAGCTTACATATGTTGCTGCTTGGGTTTAATGTTCACCAAATGACAATGGTGTTGAAGAGCTCTTTATGAGCTACCGGTTTTGTCTAGAGTATTTTTTGCTGCTCAAGTATTCTATATATCTTAACTTGATTTTCTTTATCCAATATAAAAAAGAATTACTAAACATTTAGCTCTGATTTTATTTAATTTTGAAGTATTTTTACTTTCTAAAACTAATATTTTAACTAAATTAAAACAATTGATGCACTTAATCATGGGAAAATAATGGTCTATAAATAAATATAATTTATGTTTTAATATACAATTTTTTTTGGATTATGTATTTTTATTTTTATATGTTAGATTAAATATTATGAGGGAGCGTATATATAATTAGAACTTATCATTTGGTTAAACTATCACAAGTAAATGATCAAATTCATCAAAATCATTAGGGGTCAAATAAAGATCAATCATACCAAAATATTAAACTTTGCTAAATGATACAATAAAAAATGATCATTCTTACTATTTAAATACAACCAGTTTTTTAAAACCTTTGAATATTCAAAATATATTGTACATTAATTTAAATAAAAAAAATTAAGACAAGGCAAGCACAAGAAGATAGACAGATCAAGCCCACTTGAAAAGATAACTCCAACTCCCAACCATTATAAAAGTGGAGTTGAGATACTTTTTTGAAGGGTGTCTTTATGAAAAAATATAGGAAAACATGATTACATAGAAATGGGGTTTATTGGGCTTTCAAAGATCATTGAGTGCCACTTCATTGTGCAATAAATTCCTATCCTTGTCAATCTATTTCTGCTACTTAATGCACGATGGGCTCTAGGAATAATTTTTTTTAACAAATAAATGTTCCTCTCCACCTCCATCTCCATCTCTAGCTCTATCTTCCTATCTACCTCTATCTCCTTACCACTCTCTATCCCTCTCTCGCTTTTCATCCCTTTTATCTTTTCCTTTTTCTATCACTACCTCTCCCTCTCTCCACCTCTCTCCCTATTGCAAATATAACATGAGCCTATTGGTAATGGAGCCTAATTATCTTCCTAATTCAGAGGTTTTGTTTTAGTCATGTTTGGATCCTTGTAATTGGTTGCATAGTTGATTTGAAGTTATCACTTCTCTATTGATACCTTTGTTGGAGCATATTATGTTGTCTCTTGACAACCACATTCATTAGACAATGTGTATACAAAAGATGTAAATATTTGCTCCATCTCCATCTCCATCTCTATCTCTAGATCTTTGTCTTCCTCTTTATCTCTCTCCCTATATCTCCTTACTCTCTCTCTCTCTCTCTCTCTCTCTCTCTCTCCACCCTCTATCTTTCCTACTATATCTATCTCTCAATCTCTCCTTTCTATCCCTATATCTCCCTCTCTCTCTCTCTCTATCGCTCCCTCTTTCTATATCTCTACTTCACCTCTATCCTTTGTGTATTTCTCTCCCTCTCTCCCCTCCCCCTCTATCTATTTATATGTATCTGTCCCTCTCTATCTCCATATCTCTCTCTTACTCACACACACGCCCCATTTCTCCCTCCCTATCTCTATCTCTATATCTCTCTCTCACACTCCCTATTTCTCCCGCTCTATCTGTATTTGTATCTCTCTCCTCTCTCTCTCTCTCTCTCTCTCTCTCTCTCTCTCTCTCTCTCTCTTTCTCTCTTTCTCTGTCTTCTCCTTCCCATATATCTATCTCTCCCTTTTTCTCTCGCCCTCTATATCTCCCTATCACTATTTTTCTATCTCTACTTATCTCTATTTGTCTATATATCCCTCTCTCTGTCTTCCTCTCCCCCTCTCTATATCTTCTTATATCTCTATCTCTCTCACTCTATCTCCCCATCTATAAATACCCCTCTCTCTATCTCTCCCTCTCCCTCTATATCTCTCCACCTCTTCCTCTTCATCTCTCCCTATCTTTCTCTATCTTTATTTATCCATCTACCTCTCTCTATCCATTTGTCCCCCTCTTCCTCTCTCCCTCTATCTTCCTCTCCCCTCCTCTATCTCTAGACATCTCTCTCTATCTATCCATATCTCTCCCTCTTCCAAGACCTCTTTATCTCGATCTTTCCATATTTCTTCTTCCATTTCTCCCTCTATCTCTATATCATTATCTCTCCATCTTTCTCTAGCCCTATATATATATATATATCTCCCTCTTTCTATATATCACTTCCTATTTCTATCTTTATCTTTGTATCTCTCCCTCTCTCTCCCTCTCTATATATTTATCTCTTCCATCTCTATCTATCTATCTCTCTCTCCTCTTTCTCTTTATCTCTTCCTCTCCTCCCTGTCTTTCCATCTCCATCTCCATCTCCATCTACTTAGCCCTCTCTCTTTGTCTTATCCCCTCTATCTCTCCCTCTTTCTATCCCTATATATATCTCTCTCTCCCTATTGCAAACATAATATGATCCTGTTGGTAACGAAGCTTGATTATCTTCCTGTTTTAGAGGTTTTGTTTTAGTTGTGTTTGGATCCCTGTAAGTGGATGAATAGTTGATTTGAAGCTATCACTTCTCCATTGAGACCTTTGTTGTACAAACAACATCATTTTCTAAATGGCCTACCAATTGATCTCATGTATTGTGCACAAATGCATGCAAAAAATAGACCAATTTTTTCCCTATTTGACCCTCTGCACCTCTTTTGTGTACGCATTGCACAAGGTGCGATTGGTAGTTATATTATTCAAATCAATAAGTCATAATGTAATTTGAAAAATCAATCATATCTTGAATTCTTTCAAATCTACTGAATCAAAGGTTTTCGTTCCTAACTCAATAGTGGCAATGTCGAGGGTTTCATCCTTAACTTGCCAAGAATATTCAAGGGTTTTCGTCCTTAAAACTCTTAGTCCATCTTGGAGGGGTTTCGTCCTTCTTAATCAAGATTTGGCTTTTCGTCCAAACTTGATATGAGAAGTAAGGGTTTTCATCCTTAATCTCTTGCAAACTTGGAAGGGTTTTTGTCCTCTCTATTTGCAAGACACTTTCTCTCAAATTCAAGACTGTTTGATTGATGTATTGGTAGATTTTTTTTTTTTGCTCGATTGATCTTTGTTGATAGATATTTCTTGATGGATAAATGCTTGAATGATTAATTTCTTGTTGGTTGATTGATGATCTCTTCACAATAAAATGATCCTCCCTTTCTATCTCATATATGAAGGAGTCACAACCTTTCACATTGGAAGGAGTCACACCTCTTCTATTCTAATCGTTGCCATAAGCTTTTAATTTAATCTTAATTAAATTCCTTATGCCAGTGTCTCCTTCATTGGGGCCACCTCTATTATTATTTACTGAAGTTTTTTGGAAGCGACTTTAATTCTTTTACTTCCGTGATTATTCTCACCCTTTGAACTCAAACGAAGTCAACAGCCTGATGTTTTTGATGGGGCATGACATATTAATGTCTTTTACTTGTAAAGTAAAAATTATCTTGTGTTTCCTATGTTTCCAAGTTATTTAAGTAGGTTTGTTACTATATTTGAATGTGGAAAACTCTTATTGAGTTTCTTGCTTTCATGTATATATTTTATTTCTTTTTCACAACCAATTGAATAATGATTGAGTAAATCAATTTGAATATCTCTAATTTAGCTATCAATGGCTATTTCTTTACATTTTAGCATACATGAATTCCACCCATTAGCTAAATTTAAAACTGAAAATACAAATTTGTGACTCACTAGGGAATGTGAATACTAAGAATGTTGGTTAGGTTTTTGGGACTAGTTTAGATTTCTCAACACTTAACATGCACAAAATATGGGAACTCTGCTTTGTACGTTGGCTTCAAAAGATAGTTTTGAACCTCTTTCATTAGTCTTTGGGTGTGATTTTGGAACCCAAGTAAAACTCTAGTCTTGGCATTTTGATAGTTGCCAACCATCTCTAGAAATGACTTGTTTTTACATTCTCCCTATTTGCTGTGTTGTCTACTCTTATAAATCCACTTCTTTTTAGGTTACTTTTGATGCTTCCTATGTGGACCCAATAAAAAGTGAATTTTATATGAAAATGAGCTATAAACGATCAAGATTCTTAAAGGTCAGTTTTGTTAGCATCAAAGGGTCATTTTCAATCTAACCACTAGTGTGGGTCAAAATTTTCTCTATTAAATTGATAATACCCAAGGTTACAGATTGAAACTTCACATGAATTTATAAATGTCTAAGATTTTTTTTTGTAAATTGTGGTCTATATTTCACAAAAATGTACAAATATTTCATTGAGAGATGATAGGGTGTTGATGAATTTTCTATGTTATTTGGATCCTACTTTCATGCAAATAAAATATTATCTTCATTTTTAGACATAATTTTCAAGAGTATATGGTGAGTTTACACCATTTGTTTGATGGACACACAATCTTTAGTCTCGTTCACATTAATTTTGCAATTGGGATTACTTTTAGATGGTTTTGTGAGGTAAATGCATAGGCTTTTATGGTATTTTATAAATATGTATAGTGTTATTAAAAGATCATTGGATGTAGGTAATGCTTCCGTTTGATTGGAATCCTAATTTCAGATTGAGTATATATTATTATTTTATTATTATTATTTTTCATTTCATCTTAAGTTTGATAGTTTTTTTTTCCAAATTTTACTATTATTTTTCTTCGTCTTCTTCTCCATTCTATATATATTATCACACATTTTTTTCTTCTCTTCCATTTCACTAATTCTATATATTCACTGGGTGTAGGTGAATGTTCCTTTTAATTTGGAACTTACATTCAGATTGAGTATATGTTTGTTACTTTTTCTTATCATTCTTGTTTTTTTTTTCCATTTCGTTTTAGGTCTCATAGTTTTCTTTTCAGAATTTTACTATATGTTATTCCTTTTCTTCTTCTCTTCCATTCTACTAATACTATATATATAATCACACATTTTTCTTTTCTTTCTACCTAATAGATTAATAAAAACATGATGGATGTGGCGAAAGTAGCAAAGACTAGCAGGTGGGGAGATGAGGTGCGGGGAGACTATCAGGGCCCCATAACAGATGAAAACCACATCCCGCAGTGGGTCTTTCATAATGGAGAGTGGGTGGACATAGCTCCAAGGAAGACCGCTTTGGAAGCAATGGAGGCAACGAGCGAGAGGCCGATCAAGACACTCAATAACCCCAGATCTGAGTTTTTAAGGAGTTTTCAAGAGACTCACAGGATCACTGCACGAGCTACGAAAAGAACGGGGGCCGGTTCTAAATTCAAGCGTAACCCGGGTAATGTGAAACGACCGAATGGGGGTCCATCCAGCCTGCCCATAAAACTTAGATCTAGGAAGTCCAGTGTATCGAAGCCCAACGGACCCACTTCAGGCTCTTTTAACACTCAGAATGTGGGGTATGGGGAAAATCTTGGAAACATAATCACCCCCTTGCATCAACAATTTTACACAAAAGGTGTTCCAGTCACGAGCTTGGATCTGGATGTCGGGAAGGAGTCAGCTCCAAATAAATAGGAGTGGCTCCCAGTGCCTATAATTCACGTGGAGAATCAACCACTAAATCAAAAAACCCAAGACCTAAACGGGTATGCTGTGGTACTGCAAGTATGGGGTGAGGGGTTAACTCTCTCTAAGCTCCATATTTTTTTTCACACTCACTGGTATGGAACCGTCTACTTCCAAGTGCTTTCTTTAAATACTTTTGTCCTCAATCCCTAAGTCGGAAGACTCCCGCATGGTTCAATCTTCCTAAACTCCCTCTGGAATTCATAGATCCGAAAATATTGGAGTCAATTGGCAATACCCTTGGAAAATTTCTCCTCTCTGATTGTTCAATCATAGAGGGTTTGCTAACTATCAAAATATGTGTCCTCATAAACTCTGATGCTCCTCTACCGCGCTCTTGCAATCTTAAGTCTCTAGACGGTATTTGGAGATAGGACATAGTTAAATTGCAGGAGGGTTTCCAAAAGGCAGAGATTGTGGTAGATATACCGTTGTTTAAGAAACTTAAATTTTTTTCCTCTACTAATGAGGAAGTGAATAGGAGTAAGCTTGGGAGAGACCCTCAACCTCCTACTCATAAGCCCTGTTTGGTGACCTCTTCTGGGTTAGCAAAGGATTCTAGCCCCTTGGAAAAGGTATCTCTCCTCGACCCCTCTCCGCATCCATTAGGGCTCACCTCCAATATGGAAGTATCTCCTTTGGGTGAGGCTGATCAACTATTGGGCGGCTCCCCTATTATGAAAAACTATTTAAAAAATATTGAGGAGTTATTTTATTTATTTAAAGATTTTTTTTTAATTTTAATTTTTTGAAGAGTTATTTCAATTTAATTAAGAATTATTTTGTTTTTGATAAGATAAGCAACATTTACAGGGTGCTGTACCCTTCACATAGAAATCCCAAAGGGCCAAAGGAAAGCATAGTTTAAACAAAACTTGAACTATAAGAGCAAACAAAAATAACTGACCGACAACTGTAGAACAACCAATAAATTAAACATCCCCTGAAATAGATGGGTCTAAACTGAATCCCCGAATTTGAGGCCGTGAAGAGGCAACGAATTTGGGGAGTCCCTTCTTCTTCCTCAGCACAACCGACCAGGAAGGATCGAAATCAAGAACCAATGAGCGAGGCGAGGGGAGTGGATCCACAACAACCACCCTGGGAGAGGAGCCACCACACAGCGAGGGAACCGACAACGAAGCAAAAAAGATAGGAGAAAACAAAGGTCTAACAGAGTTGTTCAATGAAGGACGGGCAAGTTTTGACAGAACAATGACAACAAAAGGTTTCAATGGAACAAAGACAACAGAATAGGGCAGAGGTTTTGCAGAGAGGATAGACGAAAGAGGGTCCTAGGTAGGCTCAAGAGGGTCACCCTCCTCAGAGGAACTATCCGAAGGGAGAGAACCAAAAATGAGATGGTCTATGAGAGCATTCTTCCACCAAGTAGTAGCACCCTTGCGGCGAGAAAGAGGGCAACCAGAAGCCAAGTGACCAACAGAGAAACATCTCTTGCAACAAAAAGGGAGCCCCTCATAGTCTAGAAGCTGCTTCCAAGGTTGGTCCACCACCATCAAGACCACATCACCATGGAGTGGTTTGGAGATATCTAGATTGATTAAAATACGAGCCACCGTAGTATGCCCCAGATCTCGAGACGTAGAATCCACCTTCAAAAAGCTGCCAATGGCATTGCCAATAGCTTCAAAGCAAGAATCATCCCAAAATTGGAGAGGGAGATTCAAAAAATGAACCCAAATATGTCTAATATTTAGAGGCTCCATAAGAGGATTGAAAGAGTGAGACCACTTTCGGATGAACAATGAATGAATACCCCACATCCACACTCGGTCCAACACTCTGTCATGATCCTCAGGGGTAGAAAAAGTTGCAAAGAAAAAACCTCTAGCACTGGGATAGATGTCAATCTGTCCAGAAACCAAAGGCTTCCAATAACTAGACACCCACTCATGGAGATCAGGCAGGGAGGACCACAAGCCATTAAACCTGCAAACCACACCCTGACATACGTAGAAGTCTTCATTCTCAGCAACCTCAGGCCCACATACCACAATAGGGGAGTCCCGGGCACAAGGCAAAAGATGAACCCTAGCCGAGACCTGGGCACGAGCAACAACAACAAAAGATTTTTGAGAGCCAACATGAGAAATAGGAGGAGGCCCCCCAAACACACCCCTCACAACACCCGCAAAGGAAACAAAAAGAGGAGAGGGAGGAAGCACCTCACAGTCCACCGAACCATCCAAAGGAGGCACACAACCACCACACAAATCCTCGCGCTATCCTAGCACCTACAACAAATTAGGGGGAACAAGGGGAGCCCCTACTCCCACAAACACCCGACCCCCCACACCCAGGCCCTACATCTTTGAGTCATTCAAAATCTGGCTCCCACCCAACGAACCAACAAACATCTTCAGTGTGGACATTCTCCTTTCTCTTTATGGGTTGTATATGTTGATATTAAGAATTATTTTGTTTGCTTAAAGAGTTATTTTATTTTTCTCTAGAATTATTTAAGATTTTTATTTATTTAAGAACTACTTTATAGTTTTAGTATTTTTAATATGTCAATTGTGTTTAGTTTTTATATACTTGTCACAAAAAATATTCCATGTCTTGTGGCTACATGAGAATGCCTCTTAAGAAAAAAATTATATATTTTATGTAGTGTTATACCAATTTAATTTTGTGAAGATTAAAGTTTGAAAACAATGTTAAGGTCGGATGGACAATTCACTCCATTAACATTCTATAATAATTTGGATGAAAATACAATATTAGAAAGAGGTTAGACATCAATTGTAATGCCCCGCCACGCAACCCTAGAGGAAGTTTCAATTCACTACAAAAGCGTACTAATTTTTTTTTTATTAAAGTGAATTTAAACATACAAGTTCACCTACATTGACAACCTCCCCTAAGGCTACATAACCAAGATTACTTAAATCCTCATTAACATACATCATCTAAAATTACATTGCATTAATTAACTCAAGTAATGACATTCATTCAACATAAATAAATACAAGACAATAATAGATTATCCATTAAATAAATCCATTACATAAACCATTACCAGATTACAATCCTCATTCCCAGAATGAGTCAAAATACAAAGTATAATAATTACAAGATCCACCTCGTAACAACAAGAGGGGTAAATACAACTCATAACAAGTAGAATTACAACAGTGCAAGAAAAGAATAACAAGATCCGCGAGCTGTCCAACTGGATGTCTCACTTCCACGAACCGAAGAACAAGGTGGACTCAACGGTTTTGGTGCATGTTCCACCCAACCTAGTGGTACCCGAAGGCCCACCCCCCATGCTAGGAGATAGTAAAAATGCAACATGGACAAGAAATCTACTACCTCTATCCAAAGGCAGACTCATACTAACACATACTGACTCAATCAAACATCTGCATAATATAAATCTAACACTAACATGGTTACATTGCTTCCAGACATAATAAAATCAAGTGTGCTAAAGAAACCATACACACAACATAAAATCAAGGTTATCCTAGATAGAGTGTCATTGCAAGGTGCGTCATGAGATCTCCTCTGGGCAATCTTCATAGGCTCTGGTAATCCTGGTGACCTCAATCGAATCCCGGCCCTCATACTCACTCATGTGGAATCAACTACCTTTCATATGGTCAAGCTAGCTGACCTTGCCATTCCAGGCCTTCTCACTCACCCCAAGTCTAAACAAGCCCTTGTGTCTGCGAGTGAGGTTAATTTTATCTTGGTTAATGTGAATGCATCCTAGTCATCTAAGTACTTTACTTTAATTATCACTTATTAAAAATACTTTCGAAGGTTACCCGGTTTACCTCTTTGGGCTTCGGCCCCTAACGAAAGCCACTCCTTTAATGGATAACACACTACTCAAATCTAGACTCCAAGGGTAACTCAAGTACTATAGAACTGAATAACTCAATCTCTCCTAATCTAGGAGATGACAATACAGAATCCCACTCCAACACTTGGAGGAAAAACAACTCATACTACACTACCCAAGGAAAACGAACATTAACTAACATGAGAATGACCCACATTCACTGGAAGACTTCTCAATGCATAACAAGATTACCCGTTCCCAAGGCATTCATTAAAAAGAAAATAATATAATATGCATTGATAAAGAAAACACTATGTTTGGATACCTTAAATCCATATTTCTACTTAATGCTTTTCGCAGAAAATTAAACTAATAACCATTCAAATTTCCATTAAATAAATAAATCCCTCTTTTAAATAAATATTTATCACAAACTTAATAACAATGCATAAAAAGCATTTCACTTAACCCACTGCCTAACTACTTGCATGCATTAAAGTGCCTAACAAAATATTAAAAGATAAATATATAACTCTCATATTTGATTTGAAATTCTAAACTAAATAAAAATAAATAAAATCTTATTTAATACTCATTCTAGGCCTCTGTTTTACAATAATTACCAGTCTGAGACAAATTAACTAAATTTTGTAACATGTTCACACTTAGACACTAATTTTCCCCATTTATAAATAAAATTTCTTTTATATTAAATATTATATTTTAATATTTAATATATCAAAGGTATACAACCTATTTAAATAAAATACATTATAGATAAATAAATAAATAATAAATAAAACAAAATTACAAAAAAAATCATGAAATAATAATTAATTAAAAAAAACATGAGACAGGGCCAGACTGTACTTGTACCGGCGGACGGAAGGCGGTACCCATGCTTAACGCCGATTGTACACTGTATAGCGGTCGACGTACTTTCGCCGTCGTCGACTGTACATTGTACAACAGCCGACGCTTGTTGGGGAGGCCGCACCTCCCATGGGGAGTGCGTCCCCCAAAAGGTGGGCGCATTGCCCATGGCAGGTACGATCTTCCCTTTGGGAAGAGTGGCAGTGGGATTTGACCCCCCACCAACCACAATTTGAAATCAAATTTAAAAAAAAAGAAAAGAAAATAAACTTTCTCAGCTTCCAATAAAGCCCGAAATAACATACGGGTAAATTTCAAAGATTTTTTTTTAAAAAGCATTTCATTTATTTTTTATTTTATTTTATTTTTTAAAAGAAAACACAGAACCCCAAAAACGACAATAAATCTGCCATTAATACAGACACATTTTACGAGAAAGGGAACTTTAACCACAAAATTTTAACAGAATTAAGGATTTAACCTATAAATACATATATTTTTTATAAACTATATGCAACCCATATAATATATATATATATATATATATATATATATATATATATATATATATATATATATAATTTTTAACTAGAATTTCTAAAACAGGTAAAATTGAGAAAAATATAAAAAAACCAGTAATAAGAAAATTCTTTAAATTTTCGAGAATTTCTTTCCAAAATTCAAAAGATGTAATTTTAATTTCCCTCAATCTATTCTTTCAGATTTTTCAATAAATTAAACAAAAGAACTTTGAATAGATCTAATTTTGTTTGATTTTCAATGTAGATTTTCTACGGGGTTTGAATTTGAAATACAGATCTGATTGTTTACAAAAGTAGAATTTCCATATTAAATCCTAAATGTTTGAAGCACATTATAAATTGAATTTCAACAATGGATCTACGGGTTTTGTTTACTAAATAATTTCCTACATTAAGTTTATCAAATTTTAACAAACCATTAAATTGAAAATTGTAATAAACAACAAGTACAAAACCTGGAATATGAAGCTACAGAAGAAGATGAAATTTATTTGATAGAAGCCTCCTCCAAGATTTTTCTCAACGTGCAACGAATCCAATTCCAAAATCCAAAAATTGATTCAAAACCTTCTTGTGCAAATTCTTCAAAAATTTCCCAATCCTCTGAAAAATATGAATCCTTCCAAAACTTCTCTCCCCCAAAAATTGAAAACATGCATTCACATAAAACCAAAAATATCTAATCCAACCCTAATTCCCTTTTGCATGCAAAGTAGAGAATTAGATATTTATTTTCTTTTCTCATTTTCGAAAACCCAAAATTGAATTTAAAATACAATTCCAATTCCCTTTCAATTTCTCATAATTTAATTTAATTTAATTTAATCCAATAAACTTAATTAATCAATATTAATTATTTAATAACTAAATTTAACCCTTTTGAGATTAAAATTTAATTAATTAAATAAATTAAAATTTAATTAAATTAAATTTAAACAAACATCAAAGCATAATCTTAATTTAATATTAAAATAATCACTACTCTTTCCAATGCAATTTTTCTAAACATTAATTAAATAATAATGCATCTAATAAAATCATATAACATTAAATCAAGTAAACATGACTAATGACACATTAAGGCTAGGGCATAGACCTGACACATGTTACCTAGTTACTATCTCCCTTTCAACTTAATTGTTGGATCGACACGCTCAAACCTATGAGACCAGGTGGAGTCGATGTCATGTACCTGCAACCTGAAACCAAGTAAACAACATAATACAATATATCCAGTATATAATACACACTGTGAAGAAGAAATCATGGATTCGCAGGGCGCTCGCAAGCGAGTGATGCGAAACCGTCCTCTTCACCAATCCACTCATCAAAGACTGACATTACATCATAATCAATAATCACATAATGATAATATCTCATGCTATCTCTACTAACATCATTAATCCATAATGCATGCGAAACAATAATCAGATAACCACATCACACAATCATCATTGTCACTCAATAGTAGCGATCAAAACACAAACAATAAGGTGTGTCCAGTATAATAGTAGCTACATCCCAAACATAGCATAAAGCAAAACAAACAAGAAGCAAAACGAAGGGGTGTTACATCAATGTTGTACCTCTTGTATTAACATTTGAATAATGAATGATAAAACTTTGATATAGATGTATGTGAAGATATTGGGTGACTTGTATGGTTATTTGCTAGGTTAGATTTTTAAAAAAATATAAAAGGTACGAGTGAGTACATGTTTGGGTCCACTATACATGTTAAATGATATTTTTTGTAAATATTTATAAAAGTTAGAAATATAGCACACCACTTCAAAGGGGCGACCTCCAATAATTAGATAATAATATATGAAATTATAAGAGTTATCTTCCTTATTTATATGGATAACTATATAGGGACACAACTCTTCATTCTAGTTAAGAGGGGTTAAGGTATTAACTAATACAAATGTTAAGGCTAAGTATGCCACACATGCTTATCCTTATTATACTTAGAAATACATAACATATACTTAGAAATATATGATATTGGTGTCATAATATTCTCATCCCCTTCAGAAAAGCATTTCCCTTGATGCTTAACAACTTTGAAGTCTTTTATATGTAGTTTTCACCATTCCATGTTGTATTTTAAATTAGATTTTTTTTCACTAAAGTAGGAATTCAAAATTCAAAATTGAAAACCTTTTGTAGACATTAAAAATTGTCCTCGCGTGCGAATACCATTTTTCCTCGTCAATTCCCCTTTTGTTCTCCACATAATTAAATACTTTTAATTATTTGATTATTGTCTAAAGTCACATTCTTCTATTAATTAAATCATTTTAATTATTTAATTAATTAATTAATTTTATTTTATTTCTTCCTTTGATTAATTAAATAAATCATATTTATTTAATTACGTCACTAATGTCCCCTTTCCTCTATAATTAAATAAATTCTTATTTATTTAATTATTATCATTTTTCTACTATAATTAAACATTTATTTTAATTATTTAATTATTCATGGCCTCTTCTTCAATAATTAAATAAATTACTAATTTGTCATTTTCCTTCACTTTTGAATTAAATTAGTATTTAATTAAAAAGTCATTTTTCCCTCTTCTTCTATAATTAAATAACTGTTTTAATTATTTAATTATTCACTTTCCCTCCTAAATTAAATTATTTTATAATTATTTAATTTACTCCAGCAACCTCTTTTTCTGTGACAACCTCTTTATCCATGCCATTCTTATCTCTTCACATCTCATTTAATTTCCACCCTTGATTGAATTATTTTATAATTTAATCTCAACCGTCCATCATAAATCAAGTCCTATCTTTGCCCTAATTTAACCCTAACCCCATTTTATTGCTTCTCAAAATTGGCCATTGGTTTTCATGTCATATTGGATTTTAATCTTAGCCCTTCATTGAAAATTGGTTTTCTATGAAAGAGACCTATCATTGTCATTTCAACCCTATTCAATTTAAGTACATGTTATTCAAGGAGACAAGTACATCTTCAATATTTTGCTATCATTATCACTAGGCTTATTGTGCATACTCAAATATGAGGTTAATCAAATATATAAATCATGATGGAGAAAGACAATGAAGGTGAATCAACCATGGCATAGGAATATTGGTAATATTGCTTCATTATTTAATGTTTCTATGTTCATTTGTGCTTCATTATTGGCTTAGGGCTTTAGGGTTTGAGTTTTAATGATTCATGCCTTCTACCTTAATTTTACTCTATTATACATTGGTGAACCTAACATGAACTAATCGGATTTAAAAGATTTTTTAAGAAATTTTGAGTTTCAGGTCTGTAATGCAACTGTAAGGCTGAACAACTCATTTGTGGTACGACATAACACATTCATAGAAAACTACATCAGTGTCATCGAAAGCCATATTTTCTTAACTATAAGACTAAAATCATTTTATTAGTCTATTTTCGTGGTTTTCTCTCATTTCTCGACTTTCTCGTTTTTTATTTTCACATCTCGATAGAATAATTGTATTATTTATATTTTGAGATTTTCTAAATTTTTCTAGATTTGAGTGTTTTTGCAGCTTTCAGGCCATGCATCGCATTTGTTTCGACTGTGAAATGCATTTTTTTCAATCGTGAGCAATAATCGCTTTCTGGTTTGCCATAGTCGCTATCTGGTTTGCCACAGTTGCTGTCTGGTTTGCCACAGTCGCTATCTAGTTCACCGTAGTCATTGATTGGTTTACCGCAACTATTCCAGAATAGTGAGCCACATTTGTGACATTCTGAGCCATATTTTCTTGTTATTCTTAATTAGGGTTTCAATTAGGAATTTTTTCATTTCTACTTTTTCCATTCAGTAGAATATAGGTTTTTGTGTTACTGATATTTGGTTGGTAGCTTGTGGCATTCGTTAGGACAAGACTTTATTACCAAGACTACTAATCCATGTTCCTACAGGGCTTTATTTTTTTTGATTTCGAAGTAGGAAAATTTAGATTTGGGATTAAAAGGCACCAAGTGTCTTTGCATGAGGGTGATCCCACAATAGTGGTTTACAATTTTTGGGTAAACTAGACACTGCAATTATTATTTTTAACTAAATCTTCACTTTTGAGCTCTTGTAGTGGCTAAACCGTGAGGAATTTGAAAATGATGCAAACTAGAGTCTCATCACATTTTGTCTCTAGATTCTAAAAAGTATTTTTTTCAAATTTTTTGGAATCATATTGCACTTTTTTTTCCATCTCCCACGAAAACTGGTTTTTTCACAAAACAACATTTTTAAAAAGTGACACTCATCGTATACAACATAACTTTTTTTGTATGAAGGATAAAATTCTAATTTTTTCGAATTTAGATTTGTAACTACGGTATCTAGCACTTTCATTTGGTCTCATAGTTTTTCCTTAATCAAGTTTCAAAGTCAAACCAATTGCAATTCAGACATAGGCGGACTGTATACAACATAACTTTTTATGTATGAATCGAAATTCAATTTTTTTTTTATTAATGGATCAAGGACATCAATACCCAGCCTCAACATATTTTTAAAATTTTTATTTTGATAATCTGCTATTTTTCCACATGTGCAGACCAGAGATTTTGATTTTCAGTGAAAAACCTATGTTTAATAAAAGTAAAAAATAAAATACATAATAAAAGCAAATCATATTAAAATTATATTCGACGGATAGCTCATTCCGAGGACTATCATTATCTAGTTGGGTTTTTGATTTTTTCTGCATTTTCATTTTCAAATTGAGCTTCGAACGACAATTTTTTACAAAAAAAAATCATTTTTTTTAGGAGATAGGGGAAAAAGGGTGTTCGACCGAACCTCCCTTAAGGGGTTCGACCGAACCTAGACAAATAAAAATAATGAAAAAAAATCACAGGGTCCGAGAAAATGACGGGTTTTTTATATAAAAAATCCCTATTAAGGGGGTTCGACCGAACCCTAGTTCGCTCGAACCCCTTTATTTTAATATTTTCGCTCACATGAAAAAGGGGTTCGAACGAACAATTTGGTTCGGCCGAACCCCTTCACTTTGTGTAGAGGGAAAAAATGAATTTTCCCTTCCTCCACAAAAGTGTTAACCACTTATGTGGGTTCACCCATGATCACATCTTCAATTTGGGATTAAAAAGAATCATTATTTGCTTTGTCTTGTGATCTTGTTTGTGTTTTGAGGTGTGTATGTTCTTCCCTCACATGTTGTATGAATCTTGGGAATCAAAAACACTTCTCAACACTTTCATTTTCACACCACACATTTGGTTTTATAAAGGTTAATGAACATTTGCTAGTGTGAGCAAATAAATGCATATGCTCTTTCCTCGCATTTTGATATGATCTTGGAGATCAAAAGAATTATATTTGTATCGCTTTTACATAACCCTTTAGAAGGGTCTACCCTTGAGACACATCCTAACAAAGAACTCATTGGCAATCCAAAGCGGTTTTTCACTTGGGTCACTATATAAAAGGATAAGACAAAAGTCAAGTCCAAACTGACGTTAGCCTTCGCCGTACAATGCCAATCCAAAAGGGGAAGTACCCACGTGGTATTCTAAGTACCCAAGTAGGGTTGGTTATGTGGGAGTTAATGGTGACTCCCCAACACCCCCAAGAACAGTTGCTAGACCAAAATAACTTCCACAAGAGAAATAATGGCAAGAAAGTTTGCTTCAACAATGCAAGATTGAATATTGGTTGAATATGCTTGAATATAAATGTACATGAGATGCCTTTCTTATAAAGGAAAGGTAGAGATATAGGATTATACAAGATCATGAAAAGTGTCTTAATCCTATTACATGAGACAACTAACAAACTAACTACCTAGGAATCAAGCATTACTAGCTAGATAAGATAAGTTCTAGAAAAGTCAACTAAGACTTCTAAAAAGAATATTTTATCTTAAGTAAACCTAACATGTGAATATATCCCTTAATTACCCAGTGAGTGAATTAGCTAGGTACAAGACATTTATTCACACCAACAGGTTAAAGCCTTAAGTGGCTTACTAGACACTCGTGAGGCATCGAGTCCCCGAGCAGCGACTAGTAACCAATTAGTTAGAGGCCCACCCTTATTGATTGAGTTATTTTTGGTGTCATTCTTAGTGCAAAGGTGTACATTGCAACTTGAAGTTACTCACTATATGGCTCCCTTGAGATGAGACAAAAATCCTTGGCTTAGCATAAAATACTTGTTTACTTGTAGCTTTCTAAGGAGAGGGTGATTGGGTCATCCTTCTAGTCTTGGAGGCCCCTATTTGTCCTCTTTCACAAAGACAAGAGTGAATACACCCCCTAAAGGTGTCGCTACACTTGCATCGAAGGAGATTCCAAGTTGTGGGCCTAAGATTTGCTGCCATTGACCATTGAACTTAGGAATAGGAAGTGTCTTATATGTGTGAAGTGTTTTTGAATTGTGATTAGACCCGTGGAAATTAGGGTGAATAAACCTTGAACATACACATTACGGTCACTCAACAACCAAGAATTGTTTTCATATTTTTTGTTGTGCTTTAAATCACATTTCATAAAAATCCAAGAAAAAAAATCAATCTAAAACATTCAAACTAGGGTCAAACACACTCTTCACTAGATCTGCAGGTTGTAAACCGTAATTGCAAAGATATAGCACCACATTTGTTAAAATTGTGAACCACATTTGCAAGACAGTAAAATGCATTTGACAGACCATGAACCACATTTGCTAGTTGACAATTTTTTTGGGAAATTTTTGTGTTGTCTTATTTTAGATCAATTCCTGATTGTAATCATCTCATTAAACTACAAACTTTCTCTTTTCAGATCAATCATTCCATTCCATTTAGGTTGACATTGCATCCTTTTGTCGCATACACCTTAAGTCGAACCCTAGGTCACTCATTAGTTGCATAGACTTTTGTAGACTTTAGACTAGGAGACTTATCAGACTTTTGATCAGATCATTGCCACAAATTTAGATTTCCTTGACCTTGTCTTTTCATCAATCAATCTTTGTAATTTAATTTGGTCCTTTAAATTCATGAGTCTAGTTTGAGGTCCACTTTGTCAATCATCATCATCTTTAGTCTTTGTCCTTTTTAAGGTCTTGATAATCAGATTTGTTACTTTGGACTATCTTAGTTTGGTTGGTAACCTCTTCTTAGGTCCACAAAAGTGCTTATTCTTCATAACATAACTTTAGTCATACCATACCCTTCATCATAAAATCACAACTAAATAATTTAGTCTTAGTCACACCATAGATTTTGATCATAGTGCCATTATCACATATCAATCTTGTAATGCCCTCCCCAAGATTAAGCTAATAGAATACTACAAAGTAACTAAATAAGAGAAGTAAATAATAAAATCAAATAATTAAAGATAAACTACTAAATTTATAACTTGTGTAATGATAGAAATAATGATGAAGTCTTGTATGCTCCAAAAGAATATTTTTCAAGTTAGATACTTTCTCTGCTAATCCAACAATTAAATTTACAAGAGGGAATAAATAAATGATAATGTCATTGATTTTTTTTTGTAATCATTACTTTATGAGGATTCCAATAATGTATACACCCAATGTTAATATAAACAAAATGAATGATTTTTCCTTTTTAAAATCAAACATTATTGTTCCAACTTTACATTAATTGTAATCGTCATTTGTATTCATTTAAACTACACATAAACATGGAACATATTTTGATAAGGTTAGTACTAAATCTCAACAATAACATTAATTTAACCCCCCCCAGAGATATTATTACCATTAAATGAACATAAAAAAGGACATCTGAAATTGTTAGTGAAGGTAAAAGCAAGATTACATAAAGGCTGAGATATGTAATAGAATCAAATACTAAAGATACATCATTAAGTGTTGAATCAACCTCAATTTATTTACCTTTCCAAGTGAGCTATTTAATGCCTAATCATTAGAAATGAAGATAATAATTTAAAAAATACTTTAAACCAATATTACAAGCATAAATATACAAGAAATAAGCTAACAAGAACTATACCATCCAATATTGAACACCTTATCATTATAGGACTAATAACTCAACAATTTGAGATTGATTATGTATATTTGTAGTATACATACACAACTAAACATATACACATAATTTGTGACTATTTAGTTCATTAACATTTGTTAGTTACTATACTTTAATGGATTTAGAAGCTTTAAGGTTATAATTCATAAATTAAACCTTACTTATTTGCTTCATAACTCTACCCAAATTATTATTCTCCTTACAAAAATTCTATGTGATTTCAATTACCAACTTTGCTTACTATACCTAGTCTCTTCTATGATAAGTTGTTTGAATCACTTTGATATAAATTAAAATATTCTTATTCTTGAATTAAATGGAGATATTGTTCATACACTAATAAACCAAATAAATAATTAAACTCTTTAACAAGAACATAATCCTTAAAATAAGAGGATAAATAAAATCAACAATTTGGAACCAATATTTCTAAGCGCTATGCAATTAAGGCTCTTAATGGATAACTAGAAACTAATTTTTAAAAACTAATTTAAGAATACATGTAAGGGTTTTTTCTCATGTTTCTATATTTCTGATTTAAGAGTTCCTTCAGATATTTCTCTTGCCTTCATGATACCCTAACTTAGTTTCACTCAATTTGTTTTTGGTTTTCAATTTATTGTTGTAGTTTCAAAGTAGGAGACGATAATGTTTTAATCATAAATTTTATTGGGTTTATTGGGTTTCTCTAATTTTTTGATATTTTCTAGAAATATTGGATTTATAGAAACCCTTTAAATTTTATCATCTAACTCTTTTTATTTCATTCTGTGTGAACAGATTTTTAGGACTGTTTTATGACAGATTTTTATTGTGAATAAGGATGCCAATGTTTTCTTAATAAATCATAATTGGTGATCTAGGTTAATAATTTTTTAAAATAATTTTTTTGAAATTAATGATAGAAAAACCCATTAAATTATATGCTTCAATAACATGTTTATCAATTTTTATGATCAAATATGTGAAACTACTTTTAAACAGATTATTGTTTGGCATAGGGGCAACAATATTGTTACCTCAACAAAACCAACCCGTTTCTCTCTTGAAATCGATTGGCTGAAAGTACCAAAATGTTCTTTCTTATTCAACACATGTACCTAAAATACAAAGATCCAAAAAGAAGAAAAATAATATGGGCCAATGGGCTCTCCACCCAACCATAGGATTGAGACTCAATTCACCCCTAAGCTAGGGTCACATAGAACTTCCACAAAATACTTTCTGCATAGAATTCACAACCAAAGTGTAATATATAATATCCACATTACTAAACTTGACACATTACAACCACTAATCACAAGGATTCCTAGACAAGTTTACACTTTACATACTTTGCATATCACAACATCTTGCATTCATATTTCTTTATTTTAACACACAAAAAGGGTATAAATTAAATTAAACTAAGAAAGGTAGAAGAATCAACCAATGCTAACCCCAACACACTACTTGCAGTCAAACAAGAGATTCAACATAAAATTTCAAATAGATTTTTTTATAAGCAAGATCATTTTGACAACAAACTCATTACAAATCAACAAAGATAGACAACTAAAAGGTTAGACCTCACCAAGGAAATTTCTATCTAGCTTGTGAAAAACTCCCTCCAAGCACTCTCTTCCATTGCTCCCCCTCCTTCACAAATATGGCAAGAACTCCAAATGAAGAAGGAAAACCCAACAAGAATTCAAGAACAATCCCCAAAAGGAATCAACCCAAAGACACAAACAAACTAAAAAGTAGAAGAGAGAAAAAACCCCCTTCTCCTCACAAATAGAAAGAATAAATGGAAGGGGAAAAGGAAACCTCCTTTTCAACTTCCCAACAACCCTTTCAACTCCAATTTTTTTCACTTTTCATAAGTGAGTAATTTGAGTGGGTTTAAGACTTTATTAAAGGGGGTTTATGGAATAAAAATACCCCTAACCCGTAAACCTATCACCTAGGAAACTTTTAAATAAATAAGCCAACATAAAGACTACATAAATCATAAAATAAGTGACCATATTAATAAAGTGACTTAATGGACTTATAAAAAAACTCTCACATACACACAACCCATACCACATAAAACAAGGTTAAATCATATGCCTACACCAATACTAATATTTCACAAGGATATAATAATGGAAGTAGCTACGTGACCCCCTTATCAACATTGGCCAATTTTTACTTGCTCAACCAAGAAAGTGTGTCATTATTACTCATGATTAATAATAATTAAACCAAATGACATGAATTAAAAATTGCAAAAATGATAATCAACTAGAAAATTAGATCCACTAATCTACACAGTAACACTCATTACTTATATGCTACTTGTTATAGAGTCAAGGAACAATTGAGTGAATACTATCTGTTATCAAAATATCACCACTGGTGGACCATTAGAATATATAACTTATAATCCATACTACTATAAGTAACATTGAATATCAATAATTGTCTTCGTAATCACATCTACTCACGTCTATGATATGTAATTAATTAACATAATGTAATCCACCTAATATAGATAGTAATATTATCAATAACTGAGCATATTAATCATTGCATATTTACATAGAAAAAGAATATAACTTATTTGACTATCACAAGAATTCACAAGAACTGTTAGATAGGATTGATCAAGAATATGGACATCTTCATGGTGTAGCAACAACCATCACTCATGTGTACTATTCAACATGAAAGAACATAGAATATGACATATAAATCATCAAAAAATAATAGGATCAATAAGGACACAAGGGACGAGGTCTTACAAATCTCGTCTATTGTCACTTTGTACCTTAATCTTGGCTATAAGTGCATTATCATTTGGAATTTCTTATATTTGAAAACCCCAAAAATATAACATAGTTGCATACCTATCATTTCATTATCATTCCTTAGACTTCATACCATTCATTACATTTGCAAGTCTTATATGGTCCAAATGAGATTATAAAGGAAAAGAAAAGAAATGGACTACACAAATGAAGATCCTGTTACATTGGTGGTTGCCATTGCACCAAAAGATCAATTTGTTAATGCTTGATACAATTAATAGATTTATACAAGATCCATAGGAGGCAGTTAAGCCATGTCATGAACCCAAGCATCACGCTAAACAAGAAGACCAAGGGACACACCATCTTGCAACAATCATCCCCTACCCCAAGTGAGTTAATGCTCGATACAACCGCCAGATTTATACAAGATCCACAGGAGGCGGTTAAGCCATGTCACGAACCCAATCATCACGCTAAACAAGAAAACCAAGGGACACACCATCTTGCAATAGATCCCTTTTTCAATCCTACTAGTAACATGAAGTTTGGGTCTTCTTCTAATGAGACACCTAAGAAATGATCATCATTTCCAAATCCTTTTGAAAGGTTCACAATAAAAGACATCCAAAGACCCCTAACTAAAGAAGAGATTGAGGTAGCAGCTCAAGACTCTAGTGTGGCATGGTTTGTAGATGAAATGGTAGCACAAGACCCAATTGTTACAAAGTGGAGCTTAACTTCCCCATGGTTTTGATGTTAACACACTTACTACAACACCAATTAATGAGACTACACAAAACCAAGGACACAATGCATCTACTCCTAACCACACTATCCCACAAATACATGCTAATATACCATTAAGAGGGACACCACAAAATACCACATTAATCAATGTCACACATCTATTTGGAACATAAATTTCACAAGCTATAACACAACCCCCTATCAATACATTTATTCCATTTGGTTAATCATCTAATTCTATGGGCACTTCATCGTCCAATCCTTTTTCAATGTGCGAAAACAAGTCAAACAACAAAATAAAAAAGGTTTACATCAGTGGGCCTAAGCCATAGACAAACACCACACCAAATTCTAATTTGAATTTGAACACCAACACACCACAAGGTCCTACTACAAGTATTCTCCTACAAAGAAATACACAAGGGCCTTTTCAATAATATGACAACCAAAATCCACAAGGACAAACAAGTTCAAGCCCATTACAAATGCAATTCAATATGAATCCTCCATACATTAACCATATTCCAACTTTCACTCCAAATATCCAAAATAAAATTCCATCCTTCACTCATAACACTCAAAACCAAAATCCATTACATGCATTTGGCACCAACACCAATTCATACACCCAAAATATTGGATTACAAAACTCAAACTTGGGATCATTTCATAATGCAGTTGCAATTGCAGTGGACACATCATTGACTCAAGTTGATGTCTTGAAAAACCAATTCTCGCATTAAAAATACAAGTGGACATCATGCAAATATAGACAAAGAAAACTTACTCAACACAAGAGTTATGTCCATACCCTTTTGACAAGAGCATATACATGCCTCCATTTCCTCACAATTATGTTGTTCTGAATTTCACCAAGTATAGAGGAAAGGGAAGCCCCATTGAAAATGTGAGGGAGTTTCAAATGACTTGCATAGACATCACATTTTCACACACATACTTAATGAGATTGTTCCCAAGGAGTTTCGCAGGACAAGAACTCAAATGGTTTGCCTATTTACCTACAGGCGTAAAAACATGGGATGAACTAGCTGATAAATTTGTGACACATTTTTCCTATAACATCGAAATAAAATTACCAAAGCTACATTGTGTCATACAAAATAAGAGGAAGGGGTTTCATTTATATCATTCTTCCAAAGATGGAGAAGCTTGGCTAGTCGATGTCCTTGCAAGATACCCGAGAAACAAAGGGTTACCATGTTCATTGAAAACTTGGTCATGAACTAAAAAATCATTTGCAAGTTCATTATTTCACTACATTTTTTGACCTTGTGGAAAAGGAACTACCCTCGAAAAGGAACTCATTGCAAAAGGGGAACTTAAAAATTTCAACAAAAATTAGAACACCCAAAGTACCTCAAATGACAAAAACAAATATTGGGTTTGTAATAAGAACATCAAGAATGCCAGAATTATAGATGTAAAGGCAATACACAAATTTGGTCCCAAAATAATTCTTAAAGGAACTAATGCATAAAATAACCCACTACATGTCCCTTAGCAAACAACAAATGCTGTTTAGAACAACCAAGAATGTAGACATCAAAGGAACTTTCCTAGAATACGTAAATACGCTCCCTTAGGGGAAGCAATTGAATTCGTCTTGAAATAAATTTTGTAGTCTAAGGTCATCCAACTTCTTGAGGTGAAACATTATGATCTAGGGAAATTTAAATTTTCATGGTGGGATGACACCTTTTGTGACTACCATCATAGCAAAGGACACAAAACTTCATCATGTCAACAACTCAAGAACATAATTCAGGACCTTATTGAAAATGGTGTCATAGAGGTAGATAACCAACAAATGAGATCCAATGATAACCATACCATCTTTAAAAATCCTTTGCATGACCATGGGATAGGGAAAGCCTCCAGTTTGGGTGCAAAGACTAATGATGAAGCTAACTTCACCTGTGTTTCCTATGACTGTACTATAAATAACATTCGAGTTTCAGATAACCATGTCAATACCATTATGATTAAGAAATCACCAAACTGTGCTTTCACAAAATGATGAACTAAGGTAAAATTACAAGGTTCTTCTCCTAAAAAACAACCAAAAGCCCAATATAATCTCTTAGACTATTTAGGGAAGACACCTGCGTAAATATCTATCCTTGAGTTACTTCATATATCTCCTGAGCACAAAGCTATCCTAGATAAAGCATTGCAAGACACTTTCGTGCCTACCGACCTTGATGCCAATTGATTCCAAGAAATGGTGGGATACTTAGCCAACACCCACCACATCACCTTTTCTGACCAAGACTTCTCATCACGAAATTCCAACCATAATGACCTTCTACACCTAGAATTCTACATCAATAAACATAAAATTAGATGAGTCCTGGTATATGGTAGAGCCAGATTGAATATTTGCACTTTAAAATTGGTTACATTATTAGGTTTCTCTGAAGCTTGTGTGAATATAATAAAGAGTATA
Source organism: Sequoiadendron giganteum (assembly GCA_007115665.2). Lineage (NCBI taxonomy): Eukaryota > Viridiplantae > Streptophyta > Pinopsida > Cupressales > Cupressaceae > Sequoiadendron > Sequoiadendron giganteum. Next base: position 780,094,348 of record CM021101.1, on the reverse strand, counting down.
ATTATAAAGGCCTATGATGATGAAGAGCTCTCTTCTAAGCGCGCTATTTCACTACCTATTAGAGTTGGGCCCATCGTATTAGATACCAAATTCCAAGTATTGGAGGTCTGGATCTTCCCTATAATATCCTCCTTGGCTAACCATGGATTTATGTTAGGAAGGCTATTCCACCCACATACCATCAATGCCTAAAATTCCCCCACAATGGTATTGAGATCACAATAGATGGTGACCTTGATCCTTTTTAGTATTGCAGAAACCTAAGAGGAACACCCAAACAACAAGTGCCAATCAATCAAGAAGGTTCATCATCCACTTCATCTCATTACATCGATCCCTCCATATTAACCAAAGCATCCATTTGTAAAATTCTATCTTTCGATATTAAGATCTAGTTCCAAGATAAGGGGTGTGGAGAGTACCATATGAATACATCATATTGTGTTAGTAAACTACCTACATCACAAAAATCCTATGGTAAGCCATCAACTATCAAAAGGGAAGCCAAGGTCACTATTTGAGCATCTCCCACCACAACTTTCATCAAATGAGGAGAATTGAGTAAGGAAGCTATTAACAAAGAAGGCATCACCACATGGTTATACAATGGAGAAGAAGACATCAAACCCAATCAAATCCCAACACAACAGTATGGAAAATGAGTCAAAATCATGAAACACAAAGGTTATGATGGACACAACATACTTGTTTTGCACAAAAATGGATGAAAAAACCTTTGCTACCATCCAAACAACCAAAGAATATAGGACTAGGGTACAAACCATTAAAAGTGGGTGCTCCTATTACTAAGGTGATTTCAAGTGAGGAAGTGAGTGCTTCAAAGGATATCAAGACATCTAAGGACTACCATACCAAGACTGAATCCAATGAGTGGGAGTGGGATTCTTGTTCATCTAGTGATTATGAACTAGTTGAGACATTCCATGAACTTGACCTATTTAATCCCTCGACTAAAGGCAAAGATTGGATTGATTATTTTTGGGATCTTGACAAAAATTTCATTTTCACCTTATCCACTCATTCATTAAAACTTGAAAATACTGATGATGGCATGCCCCTAGTATACCCTCAATTGATAGACTGGGACCAATAAGGACCACCAACCTTGGACATGTTAAAAAAAAATGAATCAATCATCGAGTTTATAGGATTACATGAAGGAATTCCTTATGGAGATCATAAAGTTGGATTTACCATAGATCTTGATAAAATGAACTACTTTGGGGAGTTTGTCAAACCTTCTAGTTGCAAAAGTGAAAATGATAAAATAAAAAAAGAAAGGTCTCTAAAAAAAGAAAGGTCTCTAGGTGAAAACCGAAAGGTGCCTCTAGACCGAGAAAAAGTAAAAAGAAAGGATGAAACTAAGGGTGAAAACCTCTCTAAGGAACCCAAGGATAGAGGGTTGTACTTCCAATAAATGAAGAGAAATCACCCATGTAGTAGAAAATTCTATGGAAGTCAACATAGGCACTGATGAAAATCCTAATATTGTCCACTTCATGATGGGGAGTCTTATCTTTCAAGAGAAATCTTGCTCTTCCCAAGACCTACTCTATGGTATTCCTAGGGTATTAATCTCTACCCAACTCAGGGATTTCTCCTAAACCCCTCTCACCTCATAAGACTCTCCACCAATTTCAAATCCTTCACCATTGTTCTCAATTCACCACTAAGCTTCCCTGGGCTCCACACTGATCCAATGTGTCCTAACCACTCCAGACCTTAGGGAAAGGTATCCTAGCTGTACCTTAGTTTGTTTGTCTCCCTAATGATCCAATTCTTTTGATACTTTTACCTTTTACCCATCGCTTTAAAGCAATTCTAGTTTCTAGGCCTTGTAGCCTTTTTGCCCCAATTAGGCCTCCTAGAACCCGTTTTCTTGGCTTTTCTAAAAAACGGTCTTAACAACACCCAAATATTTTTGTGGATTATTTCTAGTGGTACCCTAGGATTCAAGATTCACCAGGTGTTTAGTCCCTTTGGAATCCGTACATATGACTATCCTCATACCCCCATATTTTTAAGGGTTTCTAGGGTTTTGGCTCCTTTTTCCAACTTTGAGGGCTTTAATGACCTCCTCAACTCTCCTCCTTGCACACACATGTCTGGAATAAATGTGCCCACACTCTCATGCTCTTTATTGGCACAAACCAATCCATTTAGCAACTTTCTTTACTGCTGTCCTCTCCAAGCCACTAGCCAGAATGCACTTGCACTCGCCTAGTGCTTGATGAATTCTTCATCTCCCATGCAAACCAAGACACCACACAACATATGTACACTGTAAAAAAAGTCCCCTACTTGATTCCAAGTGGCCATGGTATCCTTGCCATGGGAATTCAAGTGGGGATCATTATTTACAAAAACTGGCCTGAACCGACAGTGAGACCAAAAACACCAAAAACTTGCAAAATGACAACCAGTTGAATTAAATGTCTAATATAATGCTTCAAACAAAAAGTAAATGACAAAAATGAAAGCCTCAAAGCATCAGAAAAGTCCTTTCAATCCATTATTGACTGGATGAAGGTTTAAACACAACAATTCAATGAAATTTACACTCTTCCAAGTCACAAAAACTCCTTCCAAAACTCCAAATCGTACAATAGCTTTCCCATATGCTAAAATAGGGTTTTTATGACCTTATATACCTTCCTCCCACATGATAGGACCCTTAGGTTGGGCTTAGAACATCATTAATTCCTTTTTTGAACTTTTAGGCCAAATTCCTAAGTCAACATTGTCTAGTTTTTCCTAATCTCTACACTAAGACTTTCCCAAACCTAAAAGCTCTAAACCAACCTAAGTTTTTTGTAACACACATCAAAAAAACTTCTGGGACTTTACAATTAGTCCTTATTACTTTGGTGGTTGGCTAGAACCACCTACAAGCCAAAATTGCCAAGATCTTCCAAAAGACCTTCTAAGGTGCTCCTGCACCATTCTCCCCCTGCAACAAAGAAGCTAAGGAACCTGTGGTGTTAGGAGTTCCTCATTAATTCCATGTTTCTTAAAGTCACTCTCTGCTATCCAAGTAGCTTCTGACTCTGGTTGATGTTTCCAATTCACTAGGTGCTCCTTGTATGTCTTGTGCCTAGTCTTCTTCACCCTTGAGTCTAAAATCCTGTCCACTTGTGGTCTGATCTGATCAGCTACCTTGAGTGCTTTCACATCCTTGTTTATCTCAGCATTGTACTGTTCTTCATCCATGTCTGGTCCTTTATACTTCACCAAGTCCTTCACATTGAAGATAGGCGAAATATACATCTCCTTGGGTAACTCCACCTTGTATGCATTTGATCCATACTTAGCCAACACTTTACATGGCCCTATCCTCTTCATCTGCAAATTACTTGGTATGCCTTTCTGTAGTCTTTCCTTGTTCAAGTATACCATCACCAAATCACCTACTTCAAACTGTAGATCTCTCTTCCCTTCATCTCTTTTTGCCTTCAACTTTTGGTTAGCCTCCATTAATGTCTTCTTTACTTGCTCATGAACCTCTCTCACTGACTGAGAAAAATCATTAGCATGTCCACTAATTCCTTCATAACCTTTCAGTTCTCTAAGCTCAAGTACACCCCTTGGATGTAACCCATAGACTATCTCAAATGGACTCTTACCCGTAGTTCTATTTGTGCTATCATTGTAATCAAATTCTGCTTGTGTAATCACTTGCTCCCATCCTTGTCCATACTCCTTAGTTAAACATCTCAAAAAGTTACCAAGTACCCTATTGATCACATCTTTCTATCCATCCGTTTGAGGATGATATTCTGAGCTATGAGACAAGTTGGTTCCTAACCTTTTCCAAAGAGTCTTCCAAAAGTGCCCCATAAACTTCACATCTCTGTCTGCAACTATGCTCCTTGGCAACCCATGTATCCTCACTACTTCCTTGAAGAATAGGTGTGGAATCTGACTTGCATCATGTGCTGTCTTGCATGGGATAAAATGGCTCATCTTGTTGAATCTATCCACTACCACAAACACACTGTCAAAACCAGTCGGTGTCCTAGGTAGCCCTACTATGAAGTCCATGCTTATGCATTCCCATGGTCTACTTGGGATGGGTAATGGCTGATAAATACATGCATTGCTTGATGTTCCCTTTGCCTTTTGACATACTCCACATTGTTCAAAATATCTTCTTACATCTCTTTGCATTTTAGGCCACCAATAGAACCTCTCCACTAAGTCTAAGGTCTTGTTCAAACCAAAGTGACCACTCAAACTGCCATTATGATTTTCTTGGATTAGATTCTCCCTCATAGAACCTCAAGGAACACATAATTGCTTACCCCTAAACAATAGACCATTCTGCAAAGTGTAATCAACATATTCACTGTGAAAATGGTTCTCAAAATCAGAACATACCTTGTAGATCACTGAGAAATCAGAATCTCCTTCATATAGATCTTTGAATCCTTCAACCCCTGTGCTTTGTAGCTGTATCTCATGGACAGTAAGCAACCTCTTGCTAAGAGCATCAACAACCTTGTTGTTAACCCCCTTCTTATGCTTGATGGTAAAGGTGTATGACTGCAAAAACTCCATCCACTTGATGTGCCTTAAACTGAGCTTCTCTTGAGTATTTATGTAGCTTAAGGCCTGATTATCGGTGTATACCACAAATTCCTTGGGTAATAGATAGTGTCCCCACTTCTTGAGAGCCTGCACCAAAGCATATAGCTCTAAGTCATAGGATGAGTACCTAGACTTTGCTTCATTCAACCTTTCACTAAAGAATGCCACTGGCCTGCCTTCTTGGCTTAGAACAACCCCAACTACTATGTTACTTGCATCACATTCCACTATGAATGGTTTGTCAAAGCTTGGTAAAACTAGGACATGTTGGGTAGCTATCTCCCTCTTCAATCTTTCAAATCCTTCATTTGCTTCTTTGGTCCACACAAACTTAGTTTTCAGTCCTCCTTTGATGGTGTCAAGAACCGGTGCACAGATTTCACTAAACCTTCTCACAAATTTCCTATAGAACTGAGTTAATCCATGGAAACTCCTAACTTCTATCCCTATCTTGGGAGTAGGCCAACTAAGAATGGCTTCCACCTTGCTTTTTTCCATCTTAAAGTTCCCTTGGGATACTACAAATCCTAGATAGACCAATTCTTGCTTCATAAAATCACTCTTCTCAAGATTTATGGTGAGCTTCTCTTCTTGAAGTTTCCTCAACACAAGTTCTAGGTGCTTCATATGTTTTTCTTTTGTTTTGCTAAAGATGAGGATATCATCTAGGTAGACCACCACAAAAACTCCTATAAAGTCCTTCAAGACCTCATTCATCACCCTCATAAAAGTGCTAGGTGCATTTGTAAGCCCAAATGGCATTACTAACCACTCACATAACCCCTCTGTAGTTTTAAAAGCTGACTTCCATTCATCTCCCTCTTTCATTCTAATATGATAATAGCCACTTTTCAAATTGATTTTGGAATAGTACTTAGCACCCCCTAAATAGTCCATTAGATCTTCTATCCTAGGAATAGGAAACCTATATCTAATATTTATCCTATTTATTGCCCTAGAATTAGTACACATCCTCCACTTATCTCCCTTTTTAGGTGCCAACACCACTGGAACAACACATGGAATTATGCTCTTTCTGATCAGCCCTTGATCCAAAAGTTCTTGAACTTGCCTTGCTATCTCTTTGTTCTGCTCTGGTGTCATCTTGTATGTAGCCTTGTTAGGTAGTGTTGCTCCTGGTATAAAATCTATCTGATGACTGATTGCATAGACCATTCCTTCTTCTTCCTTGTATTTTATGAATTCCTTCCCACTCATCAAAAGGACACTAGATTCTGCCTTTTCCACTGTGGTTTCCTCTATTAGAGACTAAATTTTGTAAGTCACTCCATCCTTCTTGAATGAGTACTTATTCTCCTTGCCATGGTGTAATGCCTCCCTATAATATTGCCATGGTTTTCCAAGCAACAAATGACATGCATCCATTGGTAACACATCACATAGTATCTTGTCTTGATACTTTCCTATAGCAAACTCAACCTAGACTTGTTCATTGACCAGTATATTCTGCCCTTTGTTCAACCAAGTAACCTTGTAAGGACACACATGGGGTATCTTGACGAGTTTCAACTTTTGTACTGCCTCCTCTGAGATGACATTATCATTAGACCCTGAATCTATGATGACCTTGCAAACCTTACCTAATATCTTGCACTTGACTCTAAAAAGAGCTCTCCTTTGTTTGTGTTCATCCTCGGTAGGTGCTTTGATCAAAATCTTCCTTAACATGAGATTCTCACCTTTCTCTGAATCTAAGCTCACCTCTGAATGTTTGGAGCAGTCCTCTTCTTGAACATAGTTGATCTTCCTCTCACCTTGTGAAGATGTTGGCTTGTCAGGACACCTATAAGCCGGATGACCCAACTATCCACAATTGTAACATTTCATGGAAGCAAAATGTGAACTTCTCCCAAAGCTTCCTGATCTTCCTCTTCCTCCATTGTTAGAGCTTCTACCTCTGTATCCCCCTCTACTATTTGACTCATGGGATTGTTCACCAACCTTAGTATCACCTTGGCTTCTATTATCATTGCTCCTTCCACCAAAACTACCTCTACGTCCACCTCTAGAGTCTCTACCTCTTCCTTTACCTCTAGTATTGAAATCTTGTTTCTTTTTCAGTTTCTCTTCCACCTTAATAGCCATTTGATAGTAGCTATGGAGGGTAGTAAGTGTGAAAAGACTTAGCTCCTCTTGTATGCTCCATCTAAGACCGTTTAGATACCTAGCAACCTTGATGCTTTCAACTTCTTGCACTCTAGATCTAAGGCTTAGTTTTTGGAACTCCTCTATATATGCAGCTACATCTAGGTCTCTTTGTCTGAGATTTTCTCTTCTTGTGCAATTGAATGTCATAGTCCTCAGGTAGATAGTTCTCCTTCACTTTAGCCACCATTGTCTTCCAATTTCTTATTGGCTTCTTGCCTTCCTTCTCTCTTTCTTCTTACAAGAACTTCCACCAAGTTAATGCTTGTCCTCTTAACCTTGATTTGGCTATCTTCACCTTTTGTGCCTCTGTAATTCCATCACACTCAAAGTGATTCTCCATTCCCTCTATCCATTCCATAACTAACTCTGCATCCATTATTCCAGTGAACACAGGGACACCTTATAGTGCCTTGCCACTCAATGACTTCAATGCTTTGAGGAAGGGTTCCTCTGCTACTGGAGGGTTAGGTTCAGGTTCTATTTCTTCCTCCACATACTCCTTACCCTTGTCTTTGTCCTCTGCTAACTTCACTCTCATCTTGCCTGTGGTCTCTGCAACCTCTTCTAGTTTTTGCTTCATTTCTTCCACCACTACTTCAAGTCGCCTATTATTTTCTTGTTGCTCTGTCAAATCTCTTGCTAGCTCTACATTGGTCACCATGGTGCTTTCTTCTATGGATTCCCTTCTTTCTGACATTCACTTCTCAATTCCCAAGCCTTTTAATGGCTCTGATACCAATTTGATGGGGAGTCTTATCTTTCAAGAGCAATCTTGCTCTTCCCAAGACCTACTATATGGTCTTCCTAGGGTATTCCTCTCTACCCAACACAGGGATCTCTCCTAAACCCCTCTCACCTCATAAGACTCTCCACCAATTTCAAATCCTTCACCATTGTTCTCAATTCACCACTAAGCTTCCCTGGGCTCCACACTGATCCAATGTGTCCTAACCACTCCAGACCTTAGGGAAAGGTATCCTAGCTGTCCCTTAGTTGTTTTTTCTCCCTACTGATCCAATTATTTGGATACTTTTACCTTTTACCCATCGCTTTCAAGCAATTCTAGTTTCTAGGCCTTGTAGCCTTTTTGCCCCAATTAGGCCTCCTAGAACCCGTTTTCTTGGCTTTTCTAAAAAATGGTCTTAACAACCCCCAAATATTTTTGTATATTATTTCTAGTGGTACCCTAGGATTCAAGATTCACCAGGTGTTTAGTCCCTTTGGTGTCCGTACATATGACTGTCCTCATACCCCCATATTTTCAAGGGTTTCTAGGGTTTTGGCTCCTTTTTCCAACTTTGAGGGCTTTAATGACCTCCTCAACTCTCCTCCTTGTACACACATGTCTAGAATACATGTTCCCACACTCTCATGCTCTTTATTGGCACAAACCAATCCATTTAGCAACTTTCTTTACTGCTGTCCTCTCCAAGCCACTAGCCAGAATGCACTTGCACTCGCTTAGTGCTTGATGAATTCTTCATCTTCCCTGCAAACCAAGACACCACACACCATATGTACACTGTAAAACAATTCCCCTAATTGATTACAAGTGGGCATGGTAGCCTTGCCACAAGAATTCAAGTGGGGATCATTATTTACAAAAACTGGCCTCAACCGACAGTGAGACCAAGAACACCAAAAACTTGCAAAATGACAACCAGTTGAATTAAATGTCTAATATAATGCTTCACATAGAAATTAAATGACACAAATGAAAGCCTCAAAGCATCATACAAGTCCTTTCAATCCATCATTGACTGGATGAAGGTTTAAACACAGTAATTCAATGAAATTTGCACTCTTCCAAGTCACAAAAACTCCTTCCAAAACTCCAAATCCTACAATAGCTTTCCCATATGCTCAATTAGGGTTTTTCTGACCTTATATACCTTCCTCCCATGTGATAAGATCCTTAGGTTGGGCTTAGAACATCATTAATTCCTTTTTTGAACTTTTAGGCCAAATTCCTAAGTCAACATTGTCTAGTTTTTCCTAATCTCTACACTAAGACTTTCCCAAACCTCAAAGCTCTAAACCAACCTAAGTTTGTCATAACACACACATCAAAAAATATTTCAGGACTTTACAATTAGTCCTTATTACTTTGGTGGTTGGCCATAACCACCTACAAGCCAAAATTGCCAAGATCTTCCAAAAGACCTTCTAAGTTGCTCCTGCACCACTTCACAACATCATTGATAGAAAAAAAATAGCTAGAGTTTCATGCACTCTTCATAGAGAGACAAATTAATTTTTCTTGGTCTTATTCTGACATGCCTGGTTTGGACCCCAAGCTGGTTTTACATCACTTGTCATTGTTTCCCAATGCTAAACTAGTCAAGCAGAAACTAAGGAAAATGCATATGCAAATTGCCCTATTGGTCCAGGACAAGTTAAAGAAGTTAAAGAAGTTACATGATGCTAGCTTCATTCAACCTATTGATTATGCAGAGTGGATTTATAATTTAGTACTAGTGACAAAGCCAATGGGAGGAATTCACATATGTATTGATTTTTGAGATTTAAACAAGGCATGTCCAAAAGATGACTTCCCCTTACCAAATATTGACATGATAGTGGAATTAAAAACAAGATACGAGATGCTATCCCTTATGGATGGTTTCTTAGGATACAATCAAGTTAAGATAGCTCTCAAAAATCAGCATAAGACAACCTTCACATGTCCTTGGGGAACATATTGCTAGAACGTCATGCCATTTAGATTGAAAAATAATAGGGCTACGTATCAACAGACCATGACCATGATCTTTCATAACCTCATGTACACCCTTATGGAAGATTATGTGGATGAACTATTATCCAAATCATTAAAAAGAGGTGATCATCTGTGAATGTTAGACAAGATTTTAAAGAGTCTAGAAGAATATAAAGTATGACTGAATCCAAATAAATACATGTTTGGAGTAACATCGGGCAAGCTTCCAGGGTACATTATTTCTAGAAGAGGTATGAAGTTGACCCTACCAAAATAAAAGATATCATAGACATGCCACCCACAATGAATATAAGTCAGCTACGAACACTTCAAGGCAGATTACAATCCATTTGAAGGTTCATCGTGCAACTAGCAGATAAGTTTCAACCATTCCAACATTTGCTAAGAAAAGGGGTACCATTTACATGGAAAAATCAATGTCAAGAGGCCTTTCAGCAGATACAAGATTATCTATTAACACCACCAGTCCTAATTCCTCCTATTGATGGAAGACATCTCATACTCTACACATCAGCAATCACATCAACTTGTTGGGGGCATTACTCGCACAAAATGACAATGATGGGAGAGAAAGAGAAATTTACTATATTAGATGTCTACTTATGGGATATGAACTCAGTTACAGTCCCATTGAACATGTCTACCTTGTGGTGGTTTTCACCACTCAAAGCCTTAGGCATTACATGTTGAGGCATCAAATGAAGCTCATAGCCAAAATAGATCCCTTACAATATCTTCTCAATAAATCAACCTTGACAGGTTGGTTAGCCAAATGGGTAATGATACTAAGTGAATATGACATTCAGTATGTTGAACAAAAAGCAATAAAAGGACAAGTTATAGTTGACCAACTCATCAATGCACCCAAAAAAGTAGATCATCCATTGGTTTCAAATTTACTTGATAAGTCTATATTTGCATTGGAAACTTCAGCCACATGGAATTTATATTTTGATGGATCTCACACAAGTAATGGTTTAGGAGCAGTAATATTGTTTGTCACACCCCAAGGAGATACCATACCAAATTCATTCAGAATCAATTTCTCTTTTACCAATAACATAGTAGAATATGAGTCTCTACTCACAAGACTTTGCATGGCTATCAAATGGACAATCAAAAGCCTTCAAGTATATGGTGACTCACAACTAGTTATCCAACACATTAATGATGACTATGACACCAAGGATGAGAAGCTCACCCCTTACAAAAAAATGCTTGCAAATTTTAAGTAGTACTTTGATGATATCATCTTTTGGTAGGTCCCTCAAATCTAAAATAAGGCAACAGATGCAATGGTAATAATTGATTCTCTCTTGGACATTCCAAATAACATGACACAATACAAGTTCTTGGTAGAGTAGCTATTGATCCCTACCTTTGATATTCCCAAGTCTGAGATGGTGTGTGAACTTGTTGGTCCTAATTCACCTTGGTATAAGGATGTTTATGACTACCTACATGACCAAGTTATCCCCATTGAACTATCATCCAATCAACTCAAGACCTTCATCTGTAAGACCTCTAGATACACCATCGATGACACTTTTTATTGCCGAAGCCTAGACAACACCCTCCTAAGATGTCTTGATACTGATGAAGCACAACCAACCTTATGAGAGGTTCATGAGGGTATATGTGGAGCCCACTCTAGTGGTCCTACTCTAGCTAGAAAGATCATGCATGCTGGATATTATTGACCCATGATGGAATGCAATTCATACCACTTTGTCAAGAAATATAGAAAATGTCAAATACATGGAGACCTTATACATGCACCAACTCAAGAACTATAACCAACCACATCACCATGGCCCTTCACTCAATGGGGAGGACCTCATAGGTAAAATCCATCCCACCTAATCTAATGGCCATAAGTTCATCATCAAAGTGACCAAGTGGTTCATCAAATGGATTGAAGCTATTCCCATGACATACATTACTAGCTAAAACATATCTAAATTTATCTTAATTACATCATTTCCTGGTATGGTGTCCCACAGTCTATCATCACTAATAACGGTCATCCCTTTAAGAACCAAGATTTCCATCAATTATGTGAGAAATTTCATATTCAGCACCACTTCACCACTCCATACTACCCATAAGGTAATGGCCAAGCCAAGGCATCTAACAAAACCATCATCAAAATTCTCAAAGAGATTGTCAATGATGTTGGTCATGATTACACCTCCAACACAATCCTGCCTTATGGGCCTATCACACTAGTATCCACACCCCCATAGGATCCACACCATATTCCCTAGTCTTTAGTTCTAAGGCCATCTTACCTATAGAGGTCAAGTTATCTTCCCTAAGGGTATCCATGTAAGGGATCATTGATGACAAAAGAATATCGTGTATCTAGATTGCATAAGTTAGATTTGTTGGATGAGTAAAGAAAAATGTAGTGGCTCACCTACAATATTATCAAAATCATCTTCATCGTAGTTACAATAAGAAGGTTCTAATCAGACACTTTGACATTGGTGACTTGGTTTTAATGGAAAATCCTAAGAATCAAGTTGAAAGAGAGAAACTAGGCAAGTTTGAACCTAATTGGTTGGGTCCATACATATAAAAATAGTATACAAATTTGGAGCTTATCAAAATTTGACTCTTGAAGGGGAACCTGCATTGTTAGAGCCTATCAATAGCTTTCACTTGCACAAATTCTACACCTAGCTTCAGAGAGCTATGTCAAAAACCAAAAAAAACAAAAAATTAAAAAAATTAAAAAAAAAATTGTCACCTAGATGAAAACTTGGCAAACAGGTGTCTTGGTGACACCAAAAAAATTAAAAAAATGAGAAAATAGTAAACAGAGAAATAATTCATCCAATAGTGAAAATCACTTCGGAGGCACTTTGGATAAGTACCATGGTGAAAACCAGGCAAATAGGTGCCATGTGTAGTCAATCTTTTGCTCCATCATCTACCATCACTCTAGCTATTTTTTCACCCTCGCTCATAATAAATTCATCTACCCCACTATCATCTACCCCACTACTTCTTCTTCTACTCTAGTTGATGATGTTGCATATGTGAACATGGTATCCATCACTTCAATCTCCCCTCCAAGTTCAAAGGTTAAGACTCCCAAAATATATTTCATGCCTAATGACTTGCCTTATCACTGGAAATACTCTCCTCTTTACATTCATGCTTAGGTCAATGGTAATGCCGTCACTATTTTTATGGTTGACCCTTCTAGCAAGGTCAATGTTATAACAAAGGAAAAACTCTTCATTAATTTCCTAACCATTCATACACATGACAATCCTTCTCTTTCCCCTCTAGGATCTATTTCTCTATTAATCGTTGTGGGACCTAAGACTGCTTCTACAATATTTGTTGTGTTACTAGAATCAGAATTATTCAGAGTGAGACTAGGCATCCTGGTGCAGGAGCACACCTTGGCTAACCTCCATTTTTGTTATTTTGGCTTGTACTTGACTCTAGCTAAGTCAGGAAGTTTTTTTGCTTTCAGACCTTAGAAGGTCATTGCTTTTGTGGGCTAGGTGAGTTAGTCATTAGGACTAAGGTCACACATTTAGCCATTGTTTGTAGTTTATGTTTTCTTAATGTTGGTTGTCTAGGGGAGATTAGAGTCTTAAAGTTGTTCTAAACACTTCATGTGGTTGTAAAGATGCCTTAAGGCCATTCAATGAGTTGGTTCCTCGAAATCTAGAGGGAATGGTGGTCCTAAGAAATAGGATCAAGGCATGAAGAAAGATGCCAAATGTTGTAAGGAAGTTAGCATGGCAACCTTGGCAATTATGGTAATTGTTGCATGCAACTCGGTTGCCTTTGGATTCCCTTGAGAATAGGAAGTGGGAGATCGGCCAAAAGGCCCTAGAATCATGGAGTGGGCATCTAATATGACCCAAGACTCGAATCTCATAGGGAGAATGAGTTATGTAATTTGTAATTAGTTTTTGGAAGGGAAATACAGAGCTCTGCAACAGTGTTTTTGAAGAAAAACTCGAGTTTTGTGATGATAGAGATGCTAAATGGATTGAGAACCTAAATATAGAGTTTGTTCTATGTTCTATAGGATTATCTTAGTCTTTTTCATTCTATAAGCAAGTTGTTTTAGAGTAGATATTTTGGTTAGTTAAATTGTTTTAGTTTTAAGTTCTTACTGGTTCAGTCTTGACCAGTCGGTGCTTTCATGGCTCCCCCATGAAGTCTAGCCTTAGGAAACTCCTAAGGATAGGTGGGAATGTTAGGGGAGTCATTAGTGTACATAGTTGTAGGATTAGGAAGCATGAAAGATTGGAGAGCTCTTTTTAATCACTAGTCTCTAGGCGAGCAGACAGAGCCCGGTTAGAGGTTTAGGAATGTCATTGAAGATTTCTTGCAGGGTAAGGAGGTACTGTACGGAACAGGTATAGGTCCAAGTAGGGTTTCACCTTAGCTCAACATTCTTGGTGGATTGAAGTTATGTCAATCATTTGGTTTATGGTTTGAGCAGGTTATAAACAAGAATACAGTCAGTCCTAGAAATTAGGCCTTTTAGCCCTATTGCCTTAAGTTGTAGGAAGCTAGTGTACGTAAGTTTTTAGGCTAGAAGCGCCACTGAAACTTTTAAAACTTCGAAAAGGGTATCCAAATATGCCTTTAGATTTGTAGGGTTTTTGGGAAAATTTTGCAAGAATTGGCAAAACAGGACTAGTAAAGAATACAAGGAATAGGGCTATTTAAGGTCTCAAATGGTGAAATATTGAACCCGGTAAGGATAGGGTTGAAGAACCTGTTAAAATGGTTCAAATATACAAAGTTATGATTGCTATCAATAGGATGGACACCCCTGCAATGAAGAATGAGGTTTTTGAGAAGATAGCACTTAGAGCTTTCTAAGTGAGGAAGAGGATTTGAACTTGTCAAATGGTGTTAGTCCTCCAAGGTGAAGCACAAGGGATAGAACTCTTAGAACAGAGTTAAGATTGGACTTAATTAATCATCTAAGCCAATCAGGAACTAGAGGAGACTAGGTTCCTAGAAGAGACAAGCTAGGTCTCTTAGTTGTAGTGCAAGCAAGCCAGGGAGCACTCACATCATATTGGTATCAGAGCCAGGTTTTGATCAAGCTTGTGGTGGATGTTGTAGCCTACTGAATCAGTGGGAGAGAATACACCAGAGGAAGACACAACCATGGTGACTAATGCTGAGCTAGCCAATAATGTAGAAGAACAAGAAGAGGATAATCGGTTGCTAAGAGAAAGATTGTCCCAAATGGAGTACCTCTTGGGTGAAGTCCAAGACAAAACTGATAAGTTCAAAGTCAAAATTGATCAAAAGGAAGAAGAAGAAGCAAGGGAAAAGGAATTAGAGTTGGAGGAGGAAGCACCAACACCTGACCCTATTCTTCCTGAAGAGCCATTCTTAAAGGCACTAAAGGCATTGAGTGGCAAAGCTTTGGAAGGTGTGCCACTATTTAGTGGAAAAATGGATCCAGATTTAGTCATGGATTGGATAGACTGCATTGAGAACCATTTTGAGTGTGATGGTATCTCAGAGGCACAAAACGTTATGGAGGCCAAGTCTAGACTAAGAGGTTCAGCTCTTACTTGGTGGAAGTTTGTGCAAAATGAAAGAGAAAAGGATGGAAAAGGTCCTATAGTTGCTTGGAAGGGCATGGTAAACAAAGTGAAGCAGACCTACCTTCCTGATGACTATGAAGTTCAGTTGCATAGGAGACACAATCTAAGACAAAAAGATCTAGATGTCCAAGCCTACACCGAGAATTTTCAAAAGCTATGTTTGAGATCAAAGGTAGCAGAAGATGAAAGTATTAAGCTTGCAAGGTACTTGAATGGCCTCAAATGGTCTATTCAAGAGGAAATGAGTCTAGTGAACTTCAAAACCATTCGCCAATGCTATCAAATGGCCTTGAAGATAGAAGAGAAAAGTAAGAGAAAGCAAGACCAAACCTCTAAAGGTAAAGGTAAAAGCAAGGATAGTAGAGGACAAAGAGGTGGCTATGGTGGAAGGAGTTCTGAAACAAAAACTCAAGGAGACACAAAATTCAGTGAGCAGTAAGAAGGAAGCTCAAGTAGAGGTGGTAGAGGAAGGAGTTCTAACTCTAGCTCTAGAGGAAGAAATGGCGGACAAGGAGGAAGAGGCAGCTACTTTGCCAATATGAAATGTTATCATTGCAATCAAATGGGGCACCCTGCCTATAGATGCCCAGAGAAAGGTAGTTCTTCACATGGAGGTGACAAGAGAACTAACTTGGTTCATGAGGAATCAAATGCAACAGAGAAGCATTCTGAGATTCCATTAAATTTTGAGGAAGGTGAGAACCTCATGATGAGGAGAACTTTGATCAAGGAGCCGGTGAAGGAGGAGCCAAGCCAAAGGAGGTATTTATTTAGGATAAAGTGCAAGATGATGGGGAAAGTATGTAGAGTCATCATTGACTCAGGTTCTACTAATAACATTGTGTCAGAGGAAGCAGTCAGCAAACTAAAGTTGACAAGGATACCCCACACCAATCCTTACAAGGTCACTTGGCTCAATAAAGGACATGTGTTAGTGAATGAACAAGCATGGGTGGAGTTCTCTATTGGAAGGTATAAAGACAAAGTCTTGTGTGATGTGCTACCTATGGATGCATGTCATTTTCTCCTAGGTAGACCATGGCAATTTGACCATCAAGCCATACATGATGGATGAAAGAATTCTTATTCTTTCAAGAAGGACAATGTGACCTTCAAAATACAGTCACTGTTGGAAGATGCTGAGGAGAAGACATCAGGTCCAAATGTTCTTATGGTGGGTGAAAAAGAGTTCTTACAAGCTATGGAAGAGAATGAAGGAGTTGGTTATGCATTGGTGCTAAGACCAAGAGAGGGAGATGAAGGCAAGGTTACCAAGAAGACACAATTACCAAAGGAGATTCAAAGCATGCTGCAGACTTACCAAGGTATAGTAAGTGATGGATAACCATCAACCTTACCCCCTAAAAGAGCCATAAGTCATAGGATATACCTTATCCCAGGAGCTACCCTTCCCAATAAAGTAGCTTACAAAATGACCCCTCAACAAAATGAGGAAATTGCTAGGCAAGTACAAGAACTCCTAAACCAAGATTTCATTAGAAAGAGTATTAGTCCATGTGCTGTACCCACTGCCCTAGCACCTAAGAAAGGAGGAACTTGGAGGCTTTGTACTGATTCAAGGGCTATCAATAGGATAACCATAAGGTATAGGTTCCCTATCCCCAGAATTTAAGACCTAATGGATTGTCTAGGTGAAGCTAAGTACTATAGTAAGATAGACTTGAAGAGTGGCTATCACCAAATTAGGATACATGAGGGAGATGAGTGGAAAACAACGTTCAAAAATAATGAGGGTTTATATGAGTGGCTTGTCATGCCCTTTGGATTGTCCAATGCCCCCTCCACATTCATGAGACTCATGAATGAAGTTCTCAAAGACTACATAGGCAAATTTGTGGTAGTATATCTAGATGATATACTGATTTTTAGCAAGACAAGGAGTGAGCACCTAGAACATCTTGAGATTGTTTTCAAGAAGCTACATGAGGAGAAGCTGATGATCAACTTGGAGAAGTGTGAGTTCATCAAAACAGAGCTAGTGTACCTTGGATTTGTCCTATCACATGGA
Source organism: Sequoiadendron giganteum (assembly GCA_007115665.2). Classification (NCBI taxonomy): domain Eukaryota; kingdom Viridiplantae; phylum Streptophyta; class Pinopsida; order Cupressales; family Cupressaceae; genus Sequoiadendron; species Sequoiadendron giganteum. The sequence goes on along the minus strand of CM021101.1, from coordinate 780,077,196 downwards.
AATCTGAAGATGGACCAAAGCAAAGTGGAGGCTATCTTGAATTGGCCTACTCCAAGGACAGCAACAGAGGTAAGGAGTTTTCATGGCCTTGCACAGTATTATAGGAAATTCATAAGGCATTTTAGTGCAATTTGTGCTCCTATGTTGGATACTATTAAGGGAGGCATGAAGACCAAATTTGTATGGAATGAGCATGCTAACAAAAGCTTTGAGTTGTTGAAGGAAAGAATATCTACCCAACCTGTTTTAGTGCTACCAAGCTTTGAGAAGCTTTTCACCATTGAGTGTGATGCTAGCAATGTGGCAATTGGAGCTGTTCTCAGCCAAGAGGGTAGACCGGTGGCTTTTCATTCTGAAAAGTTGAGTGAAGCCAAAAAGAAGTACTCTTCTTATGACCTTGAGATGTATGCATTAGTCCAAGCTCTAAGGAAGTGGAGGCACTACTTGCTCCCCAAGGAATTCATTGTGTATTCAGACAATCAAGCACTTAGTTTCCTGAATTCACAAGAAAAGTTGAGCCACAAGCACATGAAGTGGGTTGAGTATCTACAAGCTTACACCTTCAATATCAAGCACAAGAAAGGTTTCCTCAACAAAGTAGCAGATGCATTGTCTAGAAGAGCTCTCACAATTCAGGAAATTCAGTTGAAGAGCATGGGAATAGATCACTTCAAGGATCTATATGCTGATGATGAAGATTTTGCAGATGTTTATAAGGTATGTGCTGAATACAAGAACCATTTTCATAGTAAATATGCTGAGTATACTTTGCAAAGTGGTCTCTTATTTAAAGGAAATCAATTATGTGTTCCTAGAGGCTCCATTAGAGAGAACTTGATACAAGAAAAGCATAATGGTGCTTTGAGTGGTCACTTTGGGATCACTAAGACTCAAGAACTTGTTCAAAGGTTCTATTACTGGCCTAAGATGAATCTTGATGTTAGGAGGTATGTGGAAAGTTGTGTAGTATGTCAAAAGGCCAAGGGCACTTCTTCAAATGCAGGCCTTTACCAACCACTACCTATTCCTACTAGGCCATGGGAATGTTTGAGTATGGATTTTGTAGTTGGGTTACCCAAGACAAGGCAAGGCATGGATAGTGTTTATGTGGTGGTGGATAGGTTCAACAAGATGGCTCACTTTATACCATGTAAGACCACACATGATGCTAGTCAAATAGCCTCTCTCTTCTTCAAAGAGATAGTAAGAATCCATGGGTTACCTATCAGCATTGTATCAGACAGAGACACTAAATTCATGAGTCATTTTTGGAAGACTCTTTGGCAAAGGTTAGGCACTAACTTGTCCTTTGGATCAACCTACCATCCCCAAACTGATGGTCAGACCGAGGTTGTTAATAGAAGCCTTGGAAATCTCCTGAAGTTTTTGACAAAGGAGTATGGGCAACAATGGGATCAGTTGATTGGGCAAGTTGAATATGCCTACAATGATACTATAAATAGATCCATAGGGAAGAGTCCCTTTGCAATAGTCTATGGGCTACATCCTAGAGGAGTTTATGAGTTGTGAGATTTGAAGGATGGAGTGAAGGGAAGTGGATATAATGATGACTTTTCTTATGCTATGCAGGAGATACATGATACAGTGAGGAAGACCTTGACAGATAACACCAACAAACATAAAACCAAGGTGGATGAGCATAGAAAAATAGTGCAGTTCAATGTGGGTGATTTGGTTATGGTGCATCTTAACAAATCAAGACTTCAAAAGGGAATCCCTCACAAGTTGCAGATGAAGAGGATAGGTCCTTGCCCTATCTTAGCTAAGTATGGTGATAATGCTTTCAAAGTTGAGCTACCGGATGACAGTGGACTGTCCCTTATCTTCAACATTGTAGAATTAGTCCATTACAAAGGACCACAACAAGACATGGATCAGAACCTTCAAGAAGTGATCAGAGATGTGGAATATCTACACTTACCTACTGCTACAGTCACAGGAGCTGACAACATATTGGACACAAGGGTCTACAAATAGACTAGAACCAAAGCCTACAAGGAACACTTGATCAAGAAATAAGGTCAAGCTGATGCTGATGCAGTATGGATAAAGGAAGTAGAGTTCAAGAAGATGGGGATTGATCCAAGCATCCTCAATCCAAGGGTGGATTGAACTTTCTGTTTTGGGGAGGATGGTGCAGGAGCACACCTTGGCTAACCTCCATTTTTGTTATTTTGGCTTGTACTTGACTCTAGCCAAGTCAGGAAGTTTGTTTGCTTTCAGACCTTAGAAGGTCATTGCTTTTGTGGGCTAGATGAGTTAGTCATTAGGACTAAGGTCACACATTTAGCCATTGTTTGTAGTTTATGTTTTCTTAATGTTGGTTGTCTAGGGGAGATTAGAGTCTTAAAGTTGTTATAAGCACTTCATGTGGTTGTAAAGATGCCTTAAGGCCATTCAATGAGTTGGTTCCTCAAAATCTAGAGGGAATGGTGGTCCTAAGAAATAGGATCAAGGTATGAAGAAAGATGCCAAATGTTGTAAGGAAGTTAGCATGGCAACCTTGGCAATTATGGTAATTGTTGCATGCAACTCGGTTGCCTTTGGATTCCCTTGAGAATAGGAAGTGGGAGATCGGCCAAAAGGCCCTAGAATCATGGAGTGGGCATCTAATATGACCCAAGACTCGAATCTCATAGGGAGAATGAGTTATGTAATTTGTAATTAGTTTTTGGAAGGGAAATACAGAGCTCTGCAACATTGTTTTTGAAGAACAACTCGAGTTTTGTGATGATAGAGATGCTAAATGGATTGAGAACCTGAATTTAGAGTTTGTTATGTGTTCTATAGGATTATCTTATTCTTTTTCATTCTATAAGCAAGTTGTTTTAGAGTAGATATTTTGGTTAGTTAAATTGTTTTAGTTTTAAGTTCTTACTGGTTCAGTCTTGACCAGTCGGTGCTTTCATGGCTCCCCCATGAAGTCTAGCCTTAGGAAACACCTAAGGATAGGTGGGAATGTTAGGGGAGTCATTAATGTACATAGTTGTAGGATTAGGAAGCATGAAAGAGTGGAGAGCTCTTTTTAATCACTAGTCTCTAGGCGAGCAGACAAAGCCCGGTTAGAGGTCTAGGAATGTCATTGAAGATTTCTTGCAGGGTAAGGAGGTACTGTACGGAACAGGTACAGGTCCAAGTAGGGTTTCACCTTAGCTCAACATGCTTGGTGGATTGAAGTTATGTCAATCATTTGGTTTATGGTTTGAGCAGGTTATAAACAAGAATACAGTCAGTCCTAGAAATTAGGCCTTTTAGCCCTATTGCCCTAAGTTGTAGGAAGCTAGTGTACAGAAGTTGTCAGGCCATAAGCCCCACTGAAACTTTTAAAACTTCCAAAAGGGTATCCGAATCTGCTTTTAGATTTGTAGGGTCTTTGGGAAAATTTTGCAAGAATTGGCAAAACAAGATTGGTAAAGAATACAAGGAATAGGCCTATTTAAGGTCTCAAATGGTGAAATCCTGTTAAAATGGTTCAAATATACAAAGTTATGATTTCTATCAATAGGATGGACACCCCTGCAATGAAGAATGAGGTTTTTGAGAAGATAGCACTTAGAGCTTTCTAAGTGAGGAAGAGGATTTGAACTTGTCAAATGGTGTTAGTCCTCCAAGGTGAAGCACAAGGGATAGAACTCTTAGAACAGAGTTAAGATTGGACTTAGTTAATCATCTAAGCCAATCAGGAACTAGAGGAGACTAGGTTCCTAGAAGAGACAAGCTAGGTCTCTTAGTTGTAGTGCAAGCAAGCTAGGGAGCACTCACATCACATCCCTTGATTAGTTTCCATGAACACTATCACTTTTGTTGTCCAAAAGTATCTGAAGTTTCTTCATGAGGGCACTATGTAGACTATCCAAGACACTAGATATGAGCCACTAGTATCACGTGGGGGATTTTTTCTTGATCATTTATGGCCTAATCCAGTGGGACCCATTCTACCCTACAATGATTTATTGTACATAGAATATTATAGTTCTATAATATTGGGGGCTTAACATCTGATCTGATTCCACCACCTTCTTTCTTTACAATTCCTATGTAGCACCATGTTTCATCCTCTAGGACTTATTATTTGGGGACTAGGGATAAGAACACTCCCTTAAGTAGACCTCCTCATTCTTCTAAGACATCACAATATTCAATGGTGCCTTCTATCCCTTCTACTGTGCTTAGTACAAGAAAAGGAGAGGCATCCGCATTGTCGAAGTCGAAGTCCCATGTCTTTGAGCTTCCAATTCTTCTTGATATCCATTGCCCTAATATGTATGACAAGGCTGAGTAGTCTTCTTTGATAATAATTTGTGTGTAGGATGATCCCAAAAAATTGGTTTACAATTCCATTGAGGAAGGAAAATTTCCAAAAATGCCCCCATGAAGAAAATTTTGGGTTTTGGGGGGTTCTAACAAGCTTAGGGTTTGTGTGAACCCAGAGGGGGTTCGCTTGAACCCCCCTTTGAATGAACCCTCTTAAATGATGGGTCCCACATTTTTCATGTTGCCCAAATTGAAAATAAGGGAAAATTTTGAAAAAAGGGGGGTTTTCTAGAACCCCCCTTCGTTCAAAAGGTCAAGGGGGGTTCACTCGAAGGGCGGTTCGAGTGAACCCCCCCTTTTGTCCCTTCTCCCCCTCTTGCACCAAATTTCTACAAATTTTTTCCCTTCGAAGCTCGAGTTGAGGATGAAAATGGAGGAGACTTCACAAAACCAATTGGATGATGGTAGTCCTCAGAACGAGCTATCCATCGAATATAATTTTAATATGTTTTGGTTTTATTATGTATTTGTTTTTTTAGTTTGATTAAACATAGGTTTTTCACCGAAAATCAAGCTCTTTGTTTTGCACATGTGGAAAAATAGTAAATTATCAAAATAAAATTCTAAAAAATATGTTCAGGCTAGGTATTGATGTCCTTGATCCAATAGAAAAAAAAAGAATTTTGATACATACAAAAAAACTATGTTGTATACAGTCCACCTATGTCTGAATTGTAATTGGTTTGACCTCAAAACTTGATTAAGGAAAAAATATTCAATAAAACACTATGAAACCAAACAAACTTGTTAGATATCATAGTTACAAATCTAAATTCAAAAAAATTATAATTTTATCCTTCATAGAATTTTTTTATGTTGTATATGGTGAGCATCACTCCTTAAAAATGGTGTTTACTGATAAAAACTAGTTTTTGAAGGAGATGGAAAAATAAATGCAATCTGATTCAATTTTTTAAAAATATATTTAGAATCTACAGAAAAAATGTCACAAATCAATAGTTTTCATCATCTTCAAATTCTTTATGGTTTAGCCACTACAGGTGCTTGAAAGTGAAGATTTAGTTAAAAAAATTCAGTTCAGTGTTCAGTTTGGCCAAAAATTGTAAACCAGTATTGTGGGATCACCTTGTAGCTCTAACATCTTGATCCTCTAGGGTTCCTACTTCCCAAAAGGCACAAAGAGGAAAGGCACCCATGGTTGAGGCTAAGGTTTCTGCACCTTTGACATCTCCTGTCCCACTTGTGAGGTCTACCCTTTCACTGAAAATGATTGCAAAGACAAATTCACCAGTTGAAAAAGAGGCCTTAACATCTTTGTAGGCCCCTATTCCTAGTCCCCATCTTTGTTGGAACCAATTTTCATGTGAGTGTAAGTGTAGTTGATGTACAATGGCAAGGGAATGCAATGCCACAAAAAAATTTGAGGACGAGTCTTCTATTTTAGCTCCTAAATCTTATTTTGTTTTTTCTCCTATTCCCATATTACTTCTAGTTCCTTTGAGAGATGTGGATGAACCACACCCCAAAAGGGTACATGTATTTGTTTCTCCCTCTTTAGAACCACCTCTTATCACTTGTCTGCCTAATATTCCTCTATTTGTGTAACCCATAGACATGCCTCATATAAAGATCATGTCTAGTATGGCCCTACATTCTATGGTTGATGTGAAGACCTCATGCCAACCACCTAAGCACAAGCTTGAGAACAACCCTGTTCTTGAATTCCACCATAAGAAGTCTGCTCCTTCTACTCCTATTTCTTCTTCTATTCTTGTCATTGAGGAAATTTCTTCTTCACTAGAGTTTGTCACTGCTACTCTTTCTAAGGTTGGCATTGAGGCTCCTATTCTTCCACTGATCCTATAATTGAGTCACCACACTCCTCTTTGGATAAGTGCATGTTTGAATCTCTAGAGGATATTCCAGCTTTTTCAATACCTTTATAATATCGTTGACACTTGAATCACAAGAATTGGTGGATGAGAATATTGAGGCATCCTCATCTCTAGCCCTTGCTGTAGGTGAGATGCTTGGTATTGCCTTAGCTATTGTCCCTTTGAGAGCTCAATATCATTCCCCCTATGATCTAGATTGGGAGGAGGATGACTTGGTGGGAATGATTGACTAGAGTAATGCCCTTCATGTCTTTAGATTAGAGTATGCATGCTTGTCTATGCTTCCCCGTACTTGCTTATATATGTTTGTGGTATCTCTTGGAGGACCCAAGATACCCTCATAGGAACTTGGATACAAAGGAGAAAATATGTCATACAACTTCCTCTATTTGTATCATCATTTTTCTTTTTATTGTATTTTGATTTTCAAAATTTGGGTACAATGCAAAGCATTGGAGGCATTTAGGCCTTCTTCCATGTTGACCCATTTTTTTAATTTTGTCTTTATGTGCTCCTCCTTCACGATCTAAAACATTTGGGGATATGATGCCGATTCATACATATTTATATACAAACACTATTGATATGAATCATACTGACCCCAAATACTAAGATCCCCTATCTCTCTTTTGCATTTCTCTTTGATGTGGTGGGCTCCATGTGCTATCTGTGCTAGGTAGCATTCCATGAATACATCTCATTATATTTTCATGACACATCTCTATTTATTCTCCTTATAATAACTTGTGACCCTTTGTATAACACAAGCCATTCTAAGGGAGGCTATCATATTCATATTACAAATCTCTTATTTTATGGCTCTTTTCTAAACATGTCTACATCTAGCCATCTTATCCATTGCCTAGCATGGGGGAAACCCACTAGACTTTGTCTTTATGAATGTCTATGTCTCTTTTTCGCAACTATCCTACAATACAATTTGTAGTAGTCGCAGGCCAATTGGATTGTCATATGGTCCCTAACATAATACAACTTGCTACCCATACATATCGATGCCATCTCGTGTCTATATAATTTTTGATGTCTAATTTTCACTTTTCACCTAGCATATTTGTCTGCAACTAACATACTTATGGTGATGCAACTTAACCATTTTATGTAGGATTGACTAGGGTCTATTCCTTGGGGGAAACTCCACGTGCATAGAATAAATTGCTTCTGCTTCACATCCTAGGTAAAATAATCTCCTTTTTTTTACTTTAATTCACATCTTCTCTTGAACATATATGCTCGCTAAAGTGGGGGAAAAATGTAATATCATAAATTACATCTTATGCAATTTCACATTACATACACCTTCCCCTTTAGTTACAATTAAGATAATAACGCTCTTTAATCCCAATTTAAATCCATACCATCTTTCAACACATGGCATATCTAGCTCCTTGAAGTCTAATTTTCACTCAGATAGGTGTATGTCATGGAGACATCCACACACTACAATCTTGCCTTAAAAAAATCCATGACTATGTTAGCCATTAGGGCGTTACACTTGCCACATTCTAGTAGTGTAATTCCTCTTCCAACTTGCACTCTCATTGAGGACTGCTCGTGCATGCAATTTTGAACCAAGAACCCTCCTTCTTCCTCTAGAATCTGAATCTTTGGAAGGAGACACAATCCTTGAGAATTCTACAACATTCTCCATCTCTCACACACATATCTTTCAAATATCTCTCTCTCTCTCTCTTCAAGAAAAATTTCAAAGAAAAATTCATTGTTCCACCATTGCTACAATCACAATGATATCTAGCAAAGCTTCATGGTTATCATTTGAGGGAGTTTATTCTAGCTTGATGATTTTTTCTAATTCTTCATTGAACTAACAAGTTATACTTCAATTTTGTGTTTGGGAGTGGTAAATCTTCAAGATTCTATATTGAGCATACTATCTTAATTTTGTTAGCGTATTTTTCTTTCTATAGTTTTTATGTCTATTTTTATCATCTTGTCTAAGGCTATCTGTGGAGGTGGGAACACCAAAATGGGGGTTTGACTAAGGTAGACTCCTATACAACCACCCAACCTCTCTCTTTGGTCTTATGTGTGTAGGTACAGATGAAAAATCTATTTGGAGAGTCTTCGATCTTGCTGGATGTCTTTGGTGATATTCTAAACTCTTCCTTGTCATTTTCATCTAAATCCATTTTAACATTTTCCTTTCACTTACTCTTTATCTACTGTACAATCATATTTCATATCATTTCATGTCCAAAACATTGTACAAAGTGTTTTGAGTTTATTTTTGATTATTTTTTTGGTCCATATGGGACACTAGCGTGGTGCGTTGTTGTTTGATAGCCGCATGCTAGCCTTGGATAGAGAGCTTGCCAAGTTATCTGAGAAAAAAATATGCTCTATAATTTTGGTTTTTGAAGTTCCAAGGGTTAAGGTAATTCTAGTGCTCTATTAAAAAACACATTCAATTAATTAATAGGTAAATTTGAAGGTCATAGTTACCTGAAGGATTACTTGAGTGGAGGGTTGAAACTTGTATCCTTGAAGGATTTTATCATCCTTCATAGTGGTTCACTATTCATTCTCTACAATTACAAATGGATCACATAATTTATCCTTAATTAAATATACCATGGTTTCATGTCCTTGTGGAATTATTTTCTCAAATTTAGGTGGTGAAAAATAAAATGTACTATTGAATTTAATATTCATATAAAATTCCTTTGGTCTTAATGATAACATGGATTTAAGCGTGTTTTTCACTTTTAACTCTAGATTTTTTTGGGTAAATATGAAAATATTAATCAAATATTTAAGTGCATTTTCACTAGAAATACTTTTAGATGGTCATAGTCATCATAATAAACAACAAAAGGAGAATCCACTAGGGATTCCTATAGAACCAACTGACAAAAGACATGAAAAAGCCACAAATCTAATCACATCTTCTCATCATCAATCCAAACCAATTTACATTAATTTATTTGGTCATCAAGAAGATTATTTAGGAGCACCTGAGATTTATCTTGACCCAAATCTTCCTAGTCTTCCACCTGCCAACTAGGAACACCTTTCTAGTTAGGTGTTATATTGTCTTCCACTTGTACTAATCCTTTAGTAGATGCTACATTGTATAGGAAGTTGGTTGGTAGTCTTTTGTACATGGAACATTCATGTCCTGATCTTTCATTTATGGTTGATCTTGTCTCTCGATTCTCACATGATCCACATGAGAGTCATTTCCAAGCTTCCAAATGAATTTTGAGATATATTCAAGGCACCTCACATTATGGTATTCACTATACATCAGGAGATCCTTGAATAATTGGCTTCACTGACTTAGATTATGTTAGTGATGTCAATGATAGGAATTCCACTTCTAGCTTTGTTTTTTGCCTTGGTTTTGGCCCCATTACATGGTCTTGTAAAAATAAATCTACTATTGCATTATCAATCATAGAGGTTGAGTATCATGCAATGGTTTTGGACAACCAAGAGGTTTTGTGGCTTCATTGGTCATTGAATAAGTTTGATTTTTATCTTGATAGTCCCACTATTCTTTGGTGCAACAATCAAAGTGCCATTCACATTTCTCGCAATCCAGTGGAGTATAGGCATACTAAGCACATAGAGATCCACATGCAATTCATATGATAGTTGATTCAGGATGGTTTTCTCACCTTGGAGTACATGCCTATAGAGGAGCAGATTGTAGACATCTTCACAAAATCTTTAGCATCACCTCGTTACCACCAGTTGTGATCAATGCTTGGGGTGAAGGAAGTTTTCCCTAGGGGATATTTATGAGGCCTCCTCCCTTCATATTTTTTACATAATTTTATCTCTCTTTAGGAGAGGAGTTTTTCCCATGAGGTTTTCTCCTTTTCTCTAGTTATGAGTGGTTTATTTGATTTTATTGGGAACCTCACCAGACCTAGTTGCCGAGACCTTTTCATGTTTTCTTTGCTTTTATGCATTGGTTTTTGGAGATTTTAGCTACTCCCTAAGTTACACTTAAGGGGGGTGTTAGAGTAATCATGAATTAGATAATACTTAATTAATTATTATTCTAATTCTCATGCACTTAAGCTAAACTTAGGATTGCTTTTTTAGTTAACCGAGTTCTTTATTTATGTTAACTAGAGAGATAATATTAGATCATTCTATTTCATCACACATGATGTTGACAATTGTCATGATCTAACCCCTTTATCATTTAGGGTTTCTCTTATATTTAACATTCTTTCTCTCTTGTATTATTCATTCTGTAAGTATTTTCTTTTTGAGGAATAGCAAATCTTTGTTTTGTAGAGCTCTTGCATGGAAGGTTTTTTGTTCATTATTTGATCACGTGTCTTGTGTTATTCACAAATCTAACAAGTGGTTATCAAGTTTGGATATTCGTTATTTGCAAGAGGTTAAGATTATTGTTTTTTATTTCTTGTTATGTTATTTGTCCAAGTAGTTATTTTTTTGTATCAATCATGATGAGTCATGGAGGTATTTTCACCTTTCTCTCTCTTAGGTGGTAGCCGTATTTAGTGGATAGTTGTAGTTAGTGGATCATGGTGTAACCCCACTAACATAGTATTATGGGATTTTTCAATATTGACAATGATTCTTTTGGGCTTATTATTATTTATGCTTCCAATGATGTTGTTGAAAGATATTCCCTTTGGTGAGGGATTGTTAATTAAATTATTTTCTCTACTTGTGTTTTATGTGGAGACTTTAATATGGTGGAGTTGGTGTATGTTAAAGATTGTGCTCTTTTTATGCATTGAGTAGCTAGTGAAAGGGAAGCATTTTATTTCACACATAATAAATTGGGTATTTATGACCCAAATATGATATTCCACCATAATTAGTATCATTGGTATATGTGGATAAATTTTTGAGTTGTGTTTGAAAAAGTGTACAACTGGATTGATCATGCTATGGTTTTTGTATAATATTTCTTTAAATTTTCTAATTGTTTTCCCCTTCTAGTGGATCCCTTCCCAAATATTTTCCTTTTAGACCACTTTCCCATTTAGTTTTGCATTGAATGAAAATATACCAAACAAAAGGTTTGTAGGACCTAGTTATTTATTAATACCCCCTATTGAATCATCAATCCATATTGTTCCAAATTTGATGCGTCCAAAACCTAGAGCCTCAAACCCCTTAGAAAACATGTTGGATTGATAAGTGGAATAGTGCAATAAAGTGCAATTCTCATTCCCTTTGAATCTATGGCCATCAACTATCTCATTTTCACTACCATCATATGTAACCACCACCTCAAAGCTTGATGAAGGCACTATTGTGATAGACTCTCATGCCTTTGCACCTAATTTATAAATAAAGGTGGTTGATATTAATTATCAGAAATTAATTGTTGATAGCCAACCCCAAAGATGCTTAGACTAAAGCTCCTTTGCATTAACTCAAAATGGGAGATCATGTTTTCAAGCAATTTTTAACCTCTTCGTGCTCATCATACTTTCTAGGCTATTAAGAAAATTTAAAAAATCTGCCAAATCTTGAATAAGCTTCTTGATATCCTGAAGGAATTTTTTTGTTATTATACCTATGTGTTCAAAGCCCAAAATAAATCCTTATAATGGGATGATGATTTGTAGTAATATCTTAGGGTTGTCATTGGTAGGATTCTTCATTTTCAACATGTCTATTATGATCAAATTCTTAATATTTTTTATATTCAAGAAGTTATTTTTACAATGATCAATGATAAAACTCCTAGATGTGACAAGTTTTCTTGTGTATTTTATAAGGCCCTCCAAGAGTTAGTGGGCAAGGATCTCCATAAATATTATCTTAAAGACTTTATTTTAATTCCTTAGGTAAGATTATAACAAATACATCAAATTAATACCTAAGTTGGGAAACCTAGATGATATTTTCAATAAGAGAACAATTACTCTCATTAATGTCTCATATAAGAACATCACTAAAGATCTCATTTAAAAGCTACGAAATATCCTTCCATAGATTGTGCTTCCTAAGAAAATTGGTTTCATTAGTTCAAGGTATATTTTGGACAATATTATTGTAGTTTGGGAGGGCATGGAATAGTCCCAACAACCACAATAATAGGATACTTTTATTAAAATTTAATTTGACCAAACCTATGATCAAATTGAGTAGCCTTTTATCCTTTCCATGTTTCAAGAATTAGGATTTGTCCCTCATTTTTTCAATCAATTCAAATTCTTTTTTTGGGTACTTTTGTTCAATTAGATTGTGTCCTAAACAAATTAGTTTCATTGGGTCAAGGTATATTATGGAATGTAATATTATTGTAGTTTGGGAGGCATATAATAGGCCAAAATGTCAAAAAAATATGCCATGCAACTTATTAAAATTGAATTTTCCAAAGCCTATGATCAAATTGAGTAGCCTTTTATCCTTGTCATGATTCAAGTATTAGGATTTGGCCCTTGTTTTATTCAATCAATTCAAATGATTTTTGTTGATAATTTTTCATGCCTTAATATCAATGTCCAATAATCCAATGCATTGGGATATTTTTGTCCATCCATCAATAATTTCCTTTTAGCTCAAGATTGCTCTAAATTATATGCTTGTTGTTGAGATCTTTAGATATCTTTTTTCCAATTTTATCTAAAAAAATGGTCAAAGGAATTTATTTTCCTAATTACTCATCTTAATTGTTGAAAGGAAAATTTGTTGATGACTCTTTTCTTACTCTCCTAGATGAAGGCATTATGAAATAATCCCTGCATTTTCTAAATATCTTTTGTAAAGTGTTCTAATATTCAATGGAAAAGTTTAAATTAGTGTTACAAGAAATCCTTCTCTCCTAGACCTTCTTGTCTTGAAACATTCCATTGGATTTTGATTAATCATGGGAATATTTTTAGATTCTTGGGTATTCCTTTTAATTTTAAAGCTTCCCCATCCTCTTTATGATAGGCTATTATGTCAAAAAATTGAAAAAAAGTTTTCCTACTAGATTAAACCAAGCCAAATTTAATTTTATGTAAAAAATTTGGTAGCTATTCATGTTTATTACTTCTCATACAAGGCTCATTCTAAAGTTTCCTATCAAAAACTAGAAAATATTCTCACAAAATTTCTTTAGGCTTCCTCTAAAAACTATTGAGGTTTCTAGTGAGTTGTGTGAGAGTTTTGTTGTCTCCCTTATGAATTTAGAGGGTTGGGAATACTTTGTGTTCAATGAAAAGATCTATTCATTTTTTTCAAATAAATTATCTAAGCTTTAAAAGGTAATGAGGCCTAGAAAATTTTGATGCATCATTATATTTCTTCAAACATTCCCTATGATAAGAAATCCTAGAAATGGATTGGCCTTCATAACCTTCTCATCATGAAGGAACATATTTAAAATTAAGGTAATTTTATTATGAAAAGTATTTCAAGAGCCTAGGAAGCCATCAAAACTTGAGAGGTTTGGAATTGCATTAGCTTCTACATTGGAATTCTACTTAACTATCAGTCTCTATGGTTGTCTCTTGTTATATATTATCATGGTTGGCATCATGCTAGGACTCTTCAATTTATGCCTCAAGGTTTTCTAAGAAGGGGATCAAGACCCTTCTAGACCTTTTTATAGAAGAACGAGAAATTTCTTTAGTTGGCCTATCCAAATATAATTTTTGTCTAACCAATCAAAAATTGGAAACCTTCTAGGCTATTACTGACTCTATTGGACTCTAAATACTATTTGCAATATTAGAGTTCATTATTTCAAGCTCTAGTGAAAACATTGAAAATGGGTTCCTAATAGTATTTTACAACTACAAACCTCATAAGGGTTATTCTTGGTTCTCCTCTCACTTACCTATGGTCCCTATCTTAAACTAGATATGGATTTTGCAATCCTCTTTGGATGTCTAGTAGTATAAGTTTAAAATATTTTGGTCTACTCTTTTAGATCCAAATCTTGGCTCATTTTTCTTGGTGTATTCTTTTTCAAAGTATTTCCATTTTTTATAGACTAAATCATATTACAATCAAGAATCCTCAATGCCCATTTATGATTATTAAGAGTCTTTACAACACCTATTCTAGTTTTAGCTTAAAACTTAGCCTATGTGGACCTAGATTCATAATTTTTTAGGCCCTTTTCACTTAAACCATTCTCATGGCACATGAATCTTCTTGGAGATTGGACTTGTTGTCACATGAAATTGCACCCTGATGAACTTGAGTTTAGCATTCCAATAACACAATGTAAATGACCTCAAGGTGTGGGACTTTGCATGGTGAGGTCAAATCTTCGAAGAAGGCTAACTTCCTCTTCAAAACCATATGCGATAATACGGGACCAACCCAACATTGAAAAACTCTAGACACTAACTCTAAACTACAAATTGTAGGAGGAAAAGGGAGAAGGAGAATGTTGAAAAGGAAAAACTATGATGCACCTAGCTTTAAAGTGTTTCTTCCTGCTTCTTGTTGCACAAGGTATCAATTAAACCATCAGGAAACTCACATAGTTCCCTATTTCACCAGATCTATAAGAAGGAAAGAAGGGATAAGATTCTAAAAGATCAAAGGGTTATAGATTACCCACAATCAACACTTACAATCAATTAGCACAAATGAGCAACCTATAAAATCAATGAAATTTTATGCATGCATAGAGGCACCAAGTGTTACACAAGATACTAGCATTGAGAAGAGGTAAAATATTAGGTGATTTATTAACTCAGAGGCATGAAATCCAATCTTACAGTTACAAAAAAAGGGAAATACATAGTCTACAAGAGAAAACCTAGGTAGAACCCAAAGGAAGAACACCTTGAAAAGATTACAAGTATTAATTTTAAAGTGCAAGCATAACTAAAGACCACACACCAAAATCTAGCCCTAACTCGGGTTAGCAAGATCCAATCAGGGAAGACTGAGGAGATCTGTCCATGAAATCCGTGTTGGAACAAGCCTGGACGTGTGCACCATACCCAAAAATGAATGTTGAACCAAAAATTCCTCTAAAATGCCCCTATGAAATCAATGATTTGGGCATGGAGCAAGTTAGGAAGGATGATAAACGACCATAAATGAGCATGTGCACCCATAAGATCATTCACAAAAGTGAAGGAGTGCACAATAAATGATGTCCTCAAGCCTCAAAAATTGAAAAGGCGGGTGATAAAGTTACTCATCCATAAATGGCATCAACCCCAAAACATGCCAATCCACGAAAGGTCGAGGCATCAAACACACAAGAATGCCTTTACTATGCATTAAATGGTTTGGAGGGCCAAAAAAGGTAACCTTGACAGAGATTAGGCATTGGGCCTGCCTCATACTTGATGCTTTAAATTGGCATGAAACCATTACGGATTGGGATTTGGGCATTCACCGTACCGCATGCTAGAAGAAGAAAGAAGGGAAAAATAAAAAAGAGAAAATTGTAAAGTCCAAAAGATCACCCTTTTTGGGCTTCAAAGGTCGAGAAGAAGGATTACCTCTTTCCATGTATATGTGAAAAGGGGTAAAGGGGTAAAGGGAAAATCAATTTTCGAAGTTTGAAGGAAACCATCAGAGGTCAGAGAGAAGAGTTACGTCTTATCGAAGAAAGGTAAGAGGTAAAGGAGAAGGTTGAAACTCGACATCCGAAGTTTGATGTATGAAAACTCAACACTTAGCTGAATTTTTGAAGGAAGGAGTGAAGGTGAGAAGGAAGAAAGGCAAAAGATGAAAGTCTGATGCCCAAAAGCTAGAGACGAGATTTCAGGGATCAGGGGTTGGGAGGAATAGATACTTCTTACCAAAAGAAGGTAAATGGTAAGATGGAAGGTTGAGATATTTGAATTTTGACAATTTGATAGTCAAATTTCAAGGAAAACTTAATTGGGACTTCGAGAGGAAGGAGAAGAAGGAAGACTCGATCATTAAAGACTGAAAGTAAAATCGAGGTTTGGGGGTCAGAAGGAAGGGTTACACACTATCAAAATGAATCAGTAAAAGGTAAGAGCGAGACCAACACCTGAAAGATTAAAGAATGAAGACTTAAGCAAAATGATGAAGGCTTCATCAGAGCTTCAAAGGTTAGAAGGTGAGCTTAAGGCTTGCGAAGAGAGAGCGGTAAGGGTTAAGGGGTAAGGCCGAAGGCCAAAACTTGAAACACTTAGGCAAGCAAAGGAAAGAAGTAACGAAAGAAATGGAGGATTGAGGGCGATGAAGAAGGTATGCGAGTATGAAGGGAAGGTAAAACTTGAAAGCTCGAAACTTCAAGACTTAACCAATATTTTAGGACCCTTCAAGGAGAATTCGTGCAAGATGACCCATGTGGGATCTCTTCGATTAGTTATTAATGATGGGTCATCAAAGGGTGGCATGAAATGTCAACTGGACTAGAATCCATTCTGATTTTACTTAGATGCACGACATGCTTTTAGGGTGGAAATTATCTAAGTCAACATATGAAAAGATAAAAAAAGTTCTTTAGTTTTTAGAAATCAATTGATTCTAATTTATCACTTTACACTAAGGAAATTATTTCTTTCAATGTGATTATATAAATTCAAATACAAGACAAAAAAGTTGTATTAGAAGTGGTGCATGCCCAAGTGCTCTTAGATCATAAGGGAAATTACCTATGCATTATTGTCATAGCCCTTTGAATCATAGCTCCAATTGAGGCAATCCTCTTCCTCATGAGATTCATTGAGGAGATAATCAATCCACTCATGGAGAGCATGATGCTCATTCCCAAGGTTTACAACCTCCTATGGTAAGAGCTTAGGTCAACACAATTTTCATATCTTTTGGGGTTGGGGTTTATTAGGTCTGTATCCAATCATTATTTTAATTGGAAATGAGACAATTTTTTATTTTGTTGCTATCACTTGAATGTAGGTTGAAAGTTGAAAACTTTCACACTTCTATAAAAAAAAATAGGCAACACAAATATAAATTTTTAACTTGAACTACTTAAAAGTGACATGTATGTTCTTAATTTAAAATGGTATAAAATAATTTATTTATTTATTTAGATAACTTGAATATATAGTGCATGGAAAAAAAATAAAATATTGATAAATATTTATTTTTTTAATAATTTTTTGAAGTCAAATTTATTCAAAATGTCATAGTTTTGACAAGACGTTTATCTTATTTTTTATAGCTAAGAAAAAAATTATACCCTTTTGAAGATAATTCTTTCCTCTAATATATTGTATATTTTTTAATTTTCTAAAATATATTTAAAAAAATTTCTACTTACCCTCATATTTCATTATATAATAAAACCAATCCAAATATTAAATTTTTTCTAGATTGTAGACTTTGAACTTGAAAGGATATTTTTTGGTTGGATAAATCTAAGGTTTAAAGTTGAAATTTTGACAAATTTGTTGTAGAGAAGGGAGTTCGCTACCATAATGAATGCCATATAAATTATTTTAGCTTGAGCCATTTCAATCAGAAGTGCTTCAACTAAAACTAGTGAGAAAAAATCATATTTTACCTAAAGTTAAAAAATTGTAGAAGAAACTTTTCATTTGATAATGTGTCAATTTTAAGATAGAAATATAATTTATTTATTTATAATATATATAATGTTTATTGATTTTTTTTTTAAATAATGAATATTGATTATAAAATAATTTTCAATATGTAATATTTTATTTCAAAATTACTTTAAATGCATGCAATAGATATTAATTTTAAATTTATTTATTTTAAATGAAATATTTATATGAAATTATTTTATGAGTTAAGTATTGTATAATGAAAATTTTCATTTAAAAGAAATATGAATGTTTGTTATAAATATTCAAAAATCAAATAAATTAAAATAATAATAATAATAATAATAATTTTTTTAATAATTTATCCATGTCTATTTATGCCACTAAGCCATATATGATCATGGACAATCTTGAGAAAAAAAATGATTTAATCACTTAGTCCATTTATATATGCTCTTTTTTTACGTCATAAAATAATTTTGAAAAATTAAAAACATATAAATTTTTGTTCTAGGATGTGTGACTTTATCACAAGCTCCGATTAAACAGATCCATAGTAGCTGCCATCCTATTCAATCTAATTGGGATGCCCTTAGCTCTGACACGCCCCTCGGGAAGAGTACATGAAGCTTAGAAGCATCTCAAAAAGATGATAAAGAGAAATGAATCTAGGGTTAATATCTTATATATTAAATTGCTAATTGGACTTCGTAAAAATACCTCTTTTATTCTAAGAAAAAATGGAATGAAAAATCTGGTTTATTCTTATTATCACTTGATTTATTCAAGACCAAAAAGAAGATATGGTTATAGGAGTCTATTCATCATACATATGCTTCAAATAGTATTGTAACCATCGAAGTAAAACATAAACCTACAGGATCAATTAGAACGAGATACAGACAAGTAAATCCCTTATGAACTTCAAATGAATTGAAGGTCTTTCACAAAGAAATGTATCGTTCAAAAGGGAGGAGACTGCTCACTAATTCCATATTTATGTCATAATATGAATGATAAACCAATAATCGAATTCATTTAGAACTCAAGCAAAGAGTAACTATTTAATTTTATAGAGAACAAATCTTAATTAAAAATTTAATGAATTAGATTTCATCACCCAATGTTTTATTTATTGAAAAAAATTGTAAAAATTGATTACAAAAAAAGTCAATAGACTCAATAGAAATCAACATATAACCATCACACACCTTGTCTTAATGCCCATGGGCCATCACCATAACAAATTTTTACACAAAGCATAATGCACTGTTCCGATGGAAGGGTCCCAATCTTCCTCATATTTGCAGTCATTTTGACCACTTCACTCATCACAGGACGCTTGTATACATGGGGAGAAGTACATTGCATTGCTATCCTAAGCATTTCCAACATCTTTGGAATGTCTCTATTATTCCTAAACATTTTCAACATGTCTTCCATGTCTCTATTATTCCTACGCATTTTCATGTATCTAGTATTCCTAAGCATTCCCATCTCATCCAACAGTTCCATCAGATTTTCTTCATCAAGCTTTTCATCATCGAACTTCTCTTCCATAATAGAGAGAATCCACCTGCGAAGATGTGTGCTAACCCTTGAAGGGCCCTTTACGGTGAGAAGTTCAAGGAGTAGCACTCCAAAACTGTCCACCTCATACTCCGGTGCCATGTATCCTGAGGATATTTTAGCAACACTTGAGTTTTCCACAAGATCTGCTAGGCAGGCTCTTCCGTTGTCGTCCAGCAGAACATTGGAGGATTTTACCTTGCCGTGTACCTTACCTGACTTGTGAAGAAACTCTAAGCCCAAAGCCACATCCACCGCTATCTTATTTAGCCTATCCCACAACAAGGGTTCTATTCCATCTGCAACAAATACAACAATATTATCTGCCTTTACACAACAAACTAAAGGGCGGATCGCTGTGAGAATATCATGAAAACCATTTAGTGTGTATATTAATATTAGATGAAATCTTGCATATAAGAGTTGGAGGGAAGGGTACATACTGTGTAGAAGAGAGTAGAGGCTGTTATCTGGTGCATTCACTGAAGGCATTGTTCTGGTCACATTTATATTGTATTTTCTGTTATTTGGATTCACTGAAGGTATTGTTCCGGCCACATTTATATTGTATTTTCTGTTATCTGGTGCATTCATTGAAGGCATTGTTCCGGTCACATTTATATTGTATTTTCTGTTATCTGGTGCATTCACTGAAGGCATTGTTTCGGCCACATTTATATTGTATTTTCTGTTATCTGGTGCATTCACTGAAGGCATTGTTCCGGCCACATTTATATTGTATTTCCTGTTATCTGGTGCATTCACTGAAGGCATTGTTCCGGCCACATTTATATTGTATTTTCTGTTATAATAGAAACATCATCTATATATTAATGTCCATACTTTTGTACTATAAATTTTGTTAATTGGTTACAGCTTCATAATTTTTAATTTAAATTTTGGATTATAAATAGGGTTCAGTAGTTAAACATTCTAATTAGATGTCTCACAAAATATTACTTTGTCAGATTCACATCATCAAATATAATATCATATTAACAGAATTTTTATTAAGATATTCAAAATGACTCCAAAAAAAAAAAATCAATAATTATACATTTATAATAATTATATATTAAATCGTATTTTATTGATACACCATGTAACATCATTTATTTTGTAACCCCTAATCTTTTATATAACTTCCTAAAAACAGACTCTAATAAAATGATCAGGTTCACATGATAAATCCTGCAGAGAGGGGATATTCTTGGAATCCACTATATGTAAGATAATACACACCAAATCCTGCAGAGAGGGGATATTCTTGGAATCCACTATATCTAAGATAATACACACCAAATCCTCCTTGGAATATTTCTAATTCATCATTAACAAAAATCCTTACATGGTTTACATAAATTTATTGAGAAGCATAACAAGTATTTTCCGAAGATCTTTGGAATTAAAGTCAAATATGTTATGAGCAAAGCTAATTTTCTCATAAACAGGGATCTTCTTGAAAAAATAAAGCATTTTCATGTTTAATGGAGAAGCTGATCATAAACTATCCTTCGCATCATAAGAATGTATGTAGATGATGAGAGCTTCCAGTTACCGGTTATGGGAGATTGCTGATTCAGAGGCGGACAGATTATTGACCAGTCTTAACAGCTTAAGATCTGTTTGTTTTTCAACTTAAAAAAAAAGCTTGTGTATGAGCAGATGTAGAAAACAGGGTAGTGGTAGTTTCAGGCATATCTTAATCTAAGGAGAATCTAAGGAGAGCGTGTTAGTTTTATGAGTTACGATTTTCCTGTCTTCCACCCGCTTCTGCTGGGAGAAATTCAGTAGTTCATGCGACAACTGCGAAAGTCAGCAGCAACGGTTTTCAATTCAGTTAAAAATATCAATATGAAATTCTGCGCAGGCTAAGCCAGCCCAAGGACTCTCGGAAGAGGATTGAATGCTACGACCAACATAAAATTGCATAATTTGAAGATCATATACTTCTGCTACGGCCGTATTTTAAGTGAGAAGGTAGGTAAAGAAGGCCAGGGACTTAGATTATTCTATAACAAATTTAGGGAAGAAGTGTTAGAAGAGAAAACGGATTTCCAGAACAAAGCCATATTTTTATCTCAATTCACATTTGTATCTACACCAGGGAAGCTATCGTGTATAATAGTTACATTAGAATATCCCTCAATTTAAATCTCAAATGCTTCTGTTACAGGTTCTGAATTTCAAGGGAAATGTGAAAACCCCTAGCAGACACACTAGAATTGCAAAGTGTAATGTTGAAATCAGCAATAATTCATAACTTTTTATCTCAGGGGGAACGATGTGAAGAACCCTACTTATCAACTTCAGTTTCTCGTCTGCAGGCCTTTCATCAAACGCTTCTTCCGTGGACGTCACAAGTTCTAAACACACCTGAGATGGTTCAAAATTCCAGTCGGATTTTGCAAGCCGGTGACGAGGATCGTTCCATCTCAGTATGAATAACTTCATGTTCCTCATAAAAGTAGAAACTTGTGCAAAACAAGGACGACGTCTTGGATCTGTCTCCCATCACTTTCCTATGTAATCAGCTAACACGCCTGGACATGAGGTCTGCTCCAAAACCGGTCTCTCGCCTCGCACAATCATTCGGTACAAATTTTTGGGATGCATACCAAGGAAAGGCTGTTTCCCCGTCAGAATCTCATAACAAGTCATGGCAAAGCTATATACATCTGCTTTATGGGTATACTCCTTTAGACTATCAATTTCTTGGAGCAATTCTTCATCTGGGAAGGGAAAAGCTTCGGGCGCCCTCCAGTAACATGTTCCCTTTGGATCTTCACACCGAAAACTGGATTGCCTCAAACTGGCCATTCCAAAGTCGCAGAGTTTAACTCGCCCGTAGCCTTGCTCTCTAAATTCTGGAACTGCAGACGGCTCTATGAGAACATTAGAAGCTTTGAGATCCATGTGCATGATCCCCTGGCGGTGAAGGTATTCCATTCCCCTCGAAATTTGAAGCATCATATCCACTGCAACAGGGAGCGCCAGGGGTGCTCTGCCTCCAGAACTCGTAAGTTGTTTGTCCAAGGTGGAGCTGACCAATTCCATTACAATATAGCAATGGCTTCCCTCAACACACGTGCCTATCAACTGGACAATGAAAGGGCTCTGCAGCTTGGCAAGAACTGCAGTCTCCCTGTCAAATAGATCACGAGCATCAATCGGAATGTCTTTTATGGCAACCTTATGCCCCAGCCATGACCCCTCGTACACTTCCCCAAAAGATCCCTTTCCTATACTTCTCTTTTTGATTAAATCTTTGGGAGAGATCTGCAGCCACGTAGGTATACCAATTGCAGACTCAATTTTACACTCATTCCTGATGGTTTTTAGCATCTTTCTCTCCATGAATTGTAAAAACCCAATTTTGTTTTTTTGTTTAAAAGTCCAAGCCTTGGCAGTCGTTTGATTACAAGCCATCAGTAGGTGCCAGTAGTCTTGAAATTTAAAGCCAAATTGTTCTAAATGTAAATCTGACATTTCTGCAAAGAAATCAATGACTCTGTTGCGGGTTTCTGTAAAAGGGATTATATCATTCCATATTTTGTTCTAGACGGGAAAAACTAAATCTAAGCAAACGACGGACTAAGCAAGGTCGTGCATGTGTAGGGCGAAGGCCTCACCTGTGTTAGCCAGTATAAAACATTTCATCCACCACCTATCGGTTGAGCAGTGTTCGAGGTATGTTTCTGCTTCTTTCATGACACAATGCATTTCCCTCAAAGCTCTTTGCACACGTTTGCTCCTACCACGCAGGTATTGTCCATTATTGTCAATATAGGGGGCGAGTTCATCCAGTATATAAGTGCATAAACTTTTGCATTGCTCGACATCGAACTTGAAGCTTTTCCCGTTATTGAGAAGATTGAGTTTCTCCAGGGAACCCATAACAAGACTACGAAAATCTGTAGGCGTGTCAATGTCCACCGTATCTTCCCCATACGTATCCATCAGTTTAGAATGAGTTGCAAAGTAAAATTACAAGAGAATTTGCAGAGACGAAGTGGGCGAAGGTTCGTAAATGCAGGGAGCTATGCCGGGTCGGGTACGGGGCGTTTACTTTTGTTGGATTATAAAACCGCGTGTTCACCATAGCTGACGTGTTTGTTTAAATTATTAGAGTATTTTATTACAATTATATTACTTTTTAAAAATATTTTATTTAAAAAATTATTATTTTAATTGATTTGACAATTTATTTATTTTTATTAAAAATGTAAATTATAATGTAGTTAAATAATCAAACCTTTCACAAAATTTTATATGATAAAAAATGGTGGTTGTAAGATTGGAGGCATCCTTCCTTCTACTACATCCAAATTATGAATAATTAGAAACATTATTAAATTCATGTTTGTGATTAGGAAAGGTTTGTTTGAGTTTTATTAACAATAATTTAAATTGATTTTCACATTTTTTTTTCTATTTATTGAATAAATTTTTTATACAAATTATCTTCAAAATTATATCAAAAAATGAAATAGGGTATATGAATGCAACATGACACCCATATTAGGTTTTGAAATTGTCAATATAATAGTATTTCCTAAGATACATGTGTAAGAATACATTTTATCTTCAAAAATATT
Source organism: Sequoiadendron giganteum (assembly GCA_007115665.2). Lineage (NCBI taxonomy): Eukaryota > Viridiplantae > Streptophyta > Pinopsida > Cupressales > Cupressaceae > Sequoiadendron > Sequoiadendron giganteum. The sequence goes on along the minus strand of CM021101.1, from coordinate 780,053,391 downwards.
AAATATATTTTAAATTTATAATCAACCTCATGTTTTATTATAATAAACTATGTGTAATAAGTTAAAAATATAAATAATAAAACTAATTCAAATGTCATTTTTTTTTCTAAATTCTAGATTCCAAACTTTGAAAGGATAATTTCAGACTTAATTTAATAGTATCATGAGCAGGAGCGACCGGAGGAGAAGAGGTAGCCACATGCTGTTTTGGAAACAACCCAGAGACCTGAGGGGGTTCAAAAAACCTTCCATGATTTTGCTAGATAAACTCAGTATTTGAAGGACCATCCTTCTTAACCCATTTCTTCAAACACATTTCTTGCCCCAGCCAAACATTGCAGGGAGAAAACATCAATTCTATGGCAAAACCTCATAGTTTAAAAATTGAGTCCAGACACCATGAGAAGAATGGATTTAGATAGAATGAGAGAGGGGTTTTGAGATATCCACCATGGCGCAAACCCTATAGCCAAGGTACATGATATAGCCATTTGAAATGCATATGAAGGTAACCAAGAGAATTTTGAGGTATGTGAAAGACACTCTAAATTTTGGTATACATTACTACACTTCTAAAAGGTTCAATATTGCTGGTTTTAGTGATTCCAATTAGGGAGGTAAATTGATGATTGAAAGTCTACATCTGGCAATTATTTTTCTTTTGGTTCCAGTTTAATTACTTGGATCTCGAAGAAGCAAAGTACAATTGCCATTTCTTCCATAGAAGTAGAGTATGGTGTAGTAACCTAAATAGGTACACAAGCATTATGGCTTAGAAAAGTTATCGAGAAAATTGGAGAGAAACAAATTTCATACAACGATTTTTTGTGATAATATGAGTGCTATCAAATTGGTCAAGAATCTAGTACACCATACTAGATCATCTAAAACCAAAACACCTATCACAAACGAGATAACAAAGCAATTGGTTTGCTATGCAACCAAGAGAGAAATGATGAATCCACACAAGTATCACACACAAATCTAATATTGAGATTATCCTGTGATTGTAATTGAATTGAATGGAATTATGATTACAATGAAGGATCAATGCTTATAAAAGCATTAAAAATTAACCTTATATGATGATTTGATTAGATTGTGACAAGTGTCTTAATTTCATGCAATGAAACAACTTGACCTATATTTAATCCAATCGAATAAATAAAAACCTCCTAAGTAAGTAAAGTAATAAGAAAATTAATATTTAATTAATGATTAATTAATTATGAAGTGATGTGCTAATTACTCCAATAGAATCAAGGGATAAAACTCTAGATTTTTGTATAAATCATAGTTTTACTTTCATTGCAAAGGATTTGTTTTATTTTTATTTTGTAGTATTATTTCAATTGTTTGATTTTTAAGATTTTTTAAAAAATTAATGTAATTGTATATTTTTAATTACTAATAAATATATTATGGGTATTATATCTACTTTCTATTTATATTAATTATAAACGGTTCAACTTGATGATATTGTGATTTTTAAAAAAAATCATCAATGTATAAGTCTTAATATAGAAAAAAGAAAATCCATGGAATCTCATGCAAGAACATGTAGAAGATCAAGATATAAATTATGACTTTTTTGGAGAATGCCAAGATCAAGAGCATGAAACAAACTTCCACAAGTGAACAAAATAAGCACAATAGTATGCCCATCAATATAAAAATGAAGAGTGTGTAAATACAATGAGGAATCTTGCTTATATAAGAAAGGTGGATGAGGTGAGAAGGTAGGAGACAATGATTGACTACCCCTGCAAAGATGAGACACTTGTGAGATCACTTGACAAGTGTGATAAAATGTAAATATGTGTCTCAAATCATTAGGATACATGTATCAACCATATGAAGTGAGACAAAACAAAAAGAAACCTAAATATATTTAAGCTAGGTCTGAATAGGTCAATCCTCGAAAGTAATTAGCTAACTAAGTATGAAAATGAATCTATTTACACTAACATCCCCCTTAAGTGAAACTTAGGGAGTAATGCATACATGATGATGAGTCCCAACTACTAGGTCATGTTAGGTATTCATTTACAAATTTCTCATAAACTAGAGTAAAGGAGAAAAACCTAGTGGGAAATAAAACCCCTCTCCAAAAGAGAAATCATACAATGAAATAAAATGTACAAGTGAAGAAGATAGAAGGACTTGTTATGACCCCCCAAGGACTACTTCTATCACATAAGTACATAAAATGTTATTGGTGAAAGGAGATTGTTGATTAAGAGTTAGAGAGAGCATTGACCTGTCTTAAAAGCTATATATATGTCTGTGTCTGAGTAGATGTAGAAAATAGGGTAATGGTAGTTTCAGGAAAAACTTAATCTAAGGATAGTGTGTTAGTTTTATGAGCACTGTCAGCAGTTCATGCCACAACTACGAAATTCAGAAGCAACGTCTTTCATATGAAAACCTTTTATTTACAAGGATTATGAATGCTTGTTGTGTACCCGTGCAGTAGACAAAGACTAGAAAATTAAATAAATGAAAAATTGTAATTGAATTTAAATTTACTTCTTGAATAATTTATCCATGTCTATTTATGTGATGATCTTGAAAATTAGAAATGTGTGTATTTTTTATTTTCTTTTTCAAGGGTTTAATCACAAATTTCATTACTAAATATTAGCTAAACCCATGCTCTTATAGGCTATATAAATTCCTTAGAGAAGCTATCATTTTCTAGCTAAGTGGTTGTGTATTTTAAGTGCATTGTGAAGTGAGGTGATTTCATCCCACCAATACCTAATGTTAGACAACATACTTATATCATGGATTTGGGCATTGTGTATCACAAGGTATGTCAAGGGCTCCCCTTGTTGAGCCCTATTTAATTCTAGACTTGGAAGCCATGGACTATTTGTAACTTGCAATGCATTAGTACATGGTAAGTCCCAAGAAGTTACTCACTCTATATGGTCTTGGGAATGGGATATTGGGCCATGGGTATGGTTATAATCTTTCATATTTAGTGTTTTAAGACATTGGGCTAATAGTTTTCACATATGAGATCATTATATTAGTGATATTGCAATAAAAACACTCCCACTTGAATAATATTGGTTGTTTTTATGTGTTTTACATCTTACCCCTTTATGTTTTTAAAACCATTGCAAAACTAGAAAAAGCAAAATCTAAAATCAAATTTGAAACTAAATTTCAATGATGCACTTATAAATGTCAAACTTTAATGGCCCATGACTAGACTCTTTTTATAAAAAAGGGTGGAAATATTTTATTCAAGGAAGATCAAGCAAGTACAGTAAGAGGCCCAAATGACCATATTCATCAAAAGAAATATCGCCCTCGACTCCAAAACCAATCATGCAAGGATGAGCTAGAAACCAACCCAAGCTGAAAGAAACCATCTAACCTTAACAAAAGGCTACACCTTTTGATCCTCATGAAGATATCTATACAAAGTATTTCTTTTATCTAGATCCAACTATCCCCAGTTTACAAAATTCCATGCCCCCTGCCTTTAGAGGCCCATTTGGCAAGGCAATCAACAACCCTGTCTCATTCCTTGGGAATGTGAACAAACGAGATGGTGACAAAATTCAAACCAATCCTCACAAAGAGTCCTGAAACTCTCTCTTATTAAGTAGATAGACCAAAATCATGGATTTTGCCTCACAAATCACACATATCCAACCTAACATGCTCTCTCTAGAGCCTTAAGAAGAACACAAGCGTCCATATGATTGTTAGATTGCATGCCCATATATATGGAGAAGAAAAACCGTATGGACCCACTACTATCTTGACCAACTCCTTCGATCCTAGCATAGGGCCAAGATTTCCAAAAGCATAACCATCGATGTTAATTTTGAGAGAACCCTTAGGAGGAGGACACCACTTCCCCAATCCATTCACCTTCTTAGAAGGTTTTAGACTGCTTCCCCTATATGTACCTAGGGGCCAAGGGAAGAAGAAAGCTCAAGGAGTGTAGCAATATGCATGTCTGAAGAAGACATAGAATCCCCTAGGTCGAATTTAAAGGAACAAGTTTCTTTAAGAATACTCTTCACCTTGTACCAAACCTATAAAGCCACCTGTGCACACTCTCGAAAAATGTGTCAATTTCTCTCCAACCAAATCTGCCAAATTATGATGGATGCACCCAACTCCCACATAACCACAAAACAAGAAGCCAATGTTGGAGGGGGGTAAAAGCACAAAGATGAGTCCATGAAATGGGGAAGTTTTTTCCTTAGGCAAAAGAATTAAATTGTCTTGCAAAAAATGGGATCCCACTTTTTAATAAATGAGATCTCGTTTTTAAAAAACGGGATCCTGTTTAGCTTCAAGATCCTGAGCCTAAATTCTAAATGGGATCTCATTTTTTAAAAATCCGCATCCCGTTTATTAATGGGTCCCGAATCGACATTCGGGAAATGAGATCCCGATCTTTACAAAATGGGATCCCGATTTGTAAAAATTGGGATCCCATTTTGTAAAAAGAGAGATCCCATTTCTAAGAGGTATTTAAAAAAATAAATAAACAAAACTCAGTCTTTTTGAAGGCGCATGGGATCCTGATTTCTCACAACAGACAATGACCTCTAGGTAAGTGTCCACCCCCATTTTTTTTGCTTTTTTCGTGTTTTTTTTTGAAATTTTTAACACAATGATAGATTTTAGTATGTTTTTTTTCAATTTATTTAGTGTTTTATGCATTTTTATTTACTTGTAATAGAAGAAATGTTGATTTGTACAATAAGAAGAAAAAATGAAATAAAACCCTCAAGATATTGAATAGAAATGAAAAAATCAACGTTAAATCATATCTTAAGAAAAAAATTTAGCTTTTGAAACCTAAATTTTTCAATAAAAAAAAATCATTTGAAAACCCTAAATTGAAAGGAAACATAAATATTTTGCATTTGAAAACCCTAAATTGATAGGAAACAAAAATTACATTTGAAAACCCTAAATTGAAATGAAAGTAAAAAAATGCATTTCAAAACCTTGATTGTTTTTTGAAACCCTAAATTGAAATCAAACAAAAAAATTGCATTTGAAAACCCTAAATTGAAATGAAACAAAAATACGTGCATTGAAAACCCTAATTGCTTCTTGAAACAGTAAATTGAATTCAAACAAAAAAATTTACATTTGAAAAACCTAAATTAAAATCAATGTTCTTTTTTTTGCATTTGAAAATGCTGATTTCAAGCTCAAGAATATTTGATAATGGAATTTAAATTCATTTGCATTGATTAAATGTTTTAAATTTCATTTTCATTGTATGGAGACAAGTATGTAGGCATCCTAATGGAACAAATTATTTGATAGATTTAGGTTGATACATAGTAAATTAGGGTCCTTGATATTGACAATGAAATAGGATTTGATAAATATTATACATTTAAATGTGTATTCATTAAGCTAGAGAGATGTGTCAAGAGACAATCAAATAAATGTTATGAACATAGATATAATTAGATTAGAAAATAATATGTTAAAATTTACTTGTGGGACTAGTGGATCGTTAGAATTGATATAAATTATGTGTTTCTATTACATATTATGGTCAATTATGTGTTTCTATTATGGATTATGCTTAATTGAGCTAATAATATGGGCCTTATGCATCTATTATGATTAATACTATCTTGCAACATGATACTATGTCATAATATGTTACAATTTAAACCATGATTGTTAAAAATTGAGTAGATAGTTAAATTTCCTCACTAGAAGAGTAGAGACCTCAACATAATTTTATGATCACGATTTATATACTTATATGGTAGTGATATATATTCTATTTTTATGGATCTTCAATGAGTAAACATATGTGTGAAGCCTAGGATCAAACCCATGTTTGCAAGGTATCTAGCTAGAGCATTATAAAACTTGGTCAATAATTATATGGGAAAATACCTCCATCATAGAAGTAATCTAAGGAAATAGTCAGTCTATTCATAAAATAAAAAATATTCATAAATTAATGTTCTTGGATATGTGATGAATCAAAAATATTAACCCGCTTACTTGTCATCCTATTACCCTAAACCGTAAACCGGTGTCTTAAGGGGTCCTAATATGACATTTCTTAAGGGGATCAAATAACTTCTCAAAATTTTGTGAAGTTGCCCAAGGCAACCAAATTTAACAATAATAAGATCGTGCAAGATTATAATATGAATGAGATTTCATGATCTAGGTTGGTTAGTCGAAACAAGAGCTATCTCAATCAACTGTTCCACAAGAAAATATTTTTCACTAACTTTCAAGTCCATTATTCCAAGGGCCACCCAAAATTCACCTTAAATCCTAAACCCTAAACCCTATACCTTGAAATCTAAACTCTAAACCCCAAACCCTAAAGCATTAATTTTTTCCTAGGACCTTAAAATGAAATTTGGTTGCCTTGGAAAACTCCAAATTTTATTCCCTTAAGCCATGTCATTTTTTCCTAGGACCTTACTACATAGATCCCCTCAAGCCATCCTATTACCCTAAACCCTAAAATCTAAACTCTAAACGTTAAATCCATCATTTTTCCTAGGACCTTAATGAAATTTGGTTTCCTTGGGCAACTTCACAAAATTTTATTCAATTAAATCATGTCATTTTTTCCTAGGACCTTACTACATAGATCCCCTTAAGCCATCCTATCACCCTAAACCGTAAATCGATGTCTTAAGGGGTCATAATATGACATTTATTAAGGGGATCAAATAAGTTCTCAAAATTTGGTGAAGTTGCCCAAGGAAACCAAATTTAACAATAATAAGACTGTGCAAGATTATAATATGAATGAGATTTCATGATTTAGGTTGGTCAGTCGAAACAACAACTATCTCAATCAACCATTCCATAAGAAACTATTTTTCTCTAACTTGCAAGTCCACTATTCCAAGGGCCACCCAAACTTCACCTTAAATCCTAAACCCTAAACCCTAAACCCTAAACCTTGAAAGTTCTAAACTCTAAACCCTAAAACCTAAAGCTTTCATTTTGTCCTAGGACCTTACCACATAGATCCCCTTAAGCCATCCTATTACCCTAAAGCCATAATTTTTTCCTAGGACCTTAATGAATTTTGGTTGCCTTGGGAAACTTCACCAAATTTTATTCACTTAAGCCATGTAATTTGTCCTAGGACCTTACTACATATATCCCCTTAAGCCATCCTATCACCCTAAACCATAAACCGATGTCTTAAGGGGTCCTAATATGACATTCTTAAAGGGATCAAAGAAGTTCTCAAAATTTAGTGAAGTTTCCCAAGGCAACCAAATTTAACAATAATAAGACCGTGCAAGATTATAATATGAATGAGATTTCATGATCTAGGTTGGTCAGTCGAAACAAGAGCTATCTCAATCAATTGTTCCACAAGAAAATATTGTTCAACAAGAAAATATTGTTCACTAACTTGCAAGTCCATTATTCCAAGGGTGACCAAAACTTTACCTTAAATCCTAAACTCTAAACCCTAAACCCTAAACCCTAAATCTTGAACTCTAAACTCTAAACCCTAAACCCTAAAGCATTAATTTTATCCTAGGACCTTAAAATGAAATTTGGTTGCCCTGGGAAACTCCACCAAATTGTATTCCCTTAAGCAATGTCATTTTTTCCTGCGACCTTACTACATAGATCCCCTTAAGCCATCCTATTACCCTAAACCCTAAACTCTAAACACTAAACCCTAAATCCATCATTGTTTCCTAGGACCTTTATGAAATTTGGTTGCCTTGGGAAACTTCACCAAAGTTTATTCATTTAAGCCATGCCATTTTGTCCTATGACCTTACTACATAGATCTCCTTAAGCCATCCTATCACCCTAAACCATAAATTGATGTCTTAAGGGGTCCTAATATGACATTTCTTAAGGGGATCAAATAAATTCTCAAAATTTGGTGATGTTGCCTAAGGCATCCAAATTTAACAATAATAAGATCGTGCAAGATTATAATATGAATGAGATTTCATGATCTAGGTTGGTTAGTCGAAACAAGAGCTATCTCAATCAACTGTTCCACAAAAAAATTTTGTTCACTAACTTGCAAGTCCATTATTCCAAGGGACACCCAAAATTCACCTTAAATCCTAAGCCCTAAACCTTGAACTCTAAACTCTAAACCCTAAACCCTAAAGAATTCATTTTGTCATAGGACCTTAAAATTAAATTTGGTTGCCTTGGGAAATTCCACTGAATCTTATTTCCTTAAGCCATGTCATTTTGTCCTAGGACCTTACTACATAGATCCCCTTAAGCCATCCTATTACCCTAAACCCTAAACTCTAAACTCTAAACCCTAAACCCTAAAACCATCATTTTTTCCTAGGACTTAATGAAATTTGATTTCCTTGGGAAACTTCACCAAATTTTATTCACTTAAGCCATGCCATTTTGTCCTAGGACCTTACTACATAGATCCCCTTAAGCCATCCTATAACCATAAACCATAAATCGATGTCTTAAGGGGTCCTCATATGCCATTTCATAAGGGGATGAAAGAACTTCTCAAAATTTGGTGAAGTTGCCCAAGGCAACCAAATTTAACAATGACAAGATTGTGCAAGATTATAATATGAATGAGATTTCATGATCCAGGTTGGTCAGTCGAAACAAGAGCTATCTCTATCAACTGTTCCACAAGAAAATATTATTCACTAACTTGCAAGTCCATTATTACAAGGGCCACCCAAACTTAACCTTAAATCCTAAAGCCTAAACCGTAAACTCTAAACTCTAAACCATAAACCCTAAAGCATTCATTTTGTCTTAGGACCTTAAAATGAAATTTGGTTTCCTTGGGAAACTCCACCAAATTTTATTCCCTTAAGCCATGCCATTTTGTCCTACGACCTTACTACATAGATCTCCTTAAGCCATCCTATTACCCTAAACCCTAAAATATAAACCCTAAACCCTAAATCCATCATTTTTTCCTAGAACCTTAATGAAATTTGGTTGCCTTGGGAAACTTCACCAAATTTTATTCACTTAAGCCATGTCAATTTGTCCGAGGACCTTACTACATAGATCCCCTTAAGCCATCCTATCACCCTAAACCCTAAATCGATGTCTTAAGGGGTCCTAATATGACATTTCTTAAGGGGATCAAAGAACTCAAATTTTGGTGAAGTTGCCCAAGGCAACCAAATTTAACAATAATAAGGTTGTGCAAGATTATAATATGAATGAGATTTCATGACCTAGGTTGGTCAAGGTTGTGCAAGATTATAATATGAATGAGATTTCATGACCTAGGTTGGTCAGTCGAAACAAGAGCTATCTCAATCAACTGTTCCACAAGAATTTTTTTTTCACTAAATTGCAAGTCCATTATTCCAAGGGCCACCCAAAATTCACCCTAAACCCTAAACCCTAAACCTTGAACTCTAAAATCTAAACCCTAAACCCTAAAGCATTCATTTTGTCCTAGGACCTTAAAATGAAATTTCGTTGCCTTGGGAAAATCCACCAAATTTTATTCCCTTAAGCCATGTCATTTTTTCCTAGGACCTTACTACATATATCCCCTTAATCCATCCTATTACCCTAAACCCTAAAATCTACAATCTAAACCCTAAACCCTAAAGCCATCAGTTTTTCCTAGGACCTTAATGAAATTTGGTTTCCTTGGGAAACTTCACCAAATTTTATTCACTTAAGCCATGCCATTTTTCCTAGGACCTTACTACATAGATCTCCTTAAGCCATCCTATCACCCTAAACTGTAAACCGATGTTTTAAGGGGTCCTAATATGACATTTCTTAAGGGGATCAAAGAAGCTCTCAAAATTTGGTGAATTTTCCCAAGGCAACGAAACTTAACAATAATAAGATCTTGCAATATTATAATATGAATTAGATTTCATGAGAGGTTGGTTAGTTGAAACAAGAGCTATCTCAATCAACTATTACATAAGAAAATTTTGTTCACTAACTTGCAAGTCCATTATTCCAAGGGCCACCCAAACTTCACCCTAAACCCTAAAGAAATAATTTTGTCCTAGGACCTTAAAATGAAATTTTGTTGCCTTGGGAAACTCCATCAAATTTTATTCCCTTAAGCCATGTCATTTTTTCCTAGGACCTTAATGAAATTTGGTTGCCTTAGGCAACTTCACCAAATTTTATTCCCTTAAGCCGTGTCATTTTGTATACATAGATCCCCTTAAGACATCCTATATTAATAGTTAGTTATTTTTTCATTCAAGTAACATGCCTTAGACATAAATGAGGCTTACACATTTTATCATTTGTATTCAATTAGGTCATTTATATTGAATGTTTTAAGGGTATTTCCTAAACATGTATCTTACATTTTGAAATTACAAATCTAATGCAGGCTCACTTATATCTTAGAGATCATGGATCAATTCAATAATATCTGTAATCCACCTCCATGCCCTCCATCTCCACCACCTTCACCTCCACCTCTACCCACTCCACCTCATAACCCCCCACCTCCACCACATGAAACTGATGGTTCTTGCTTGCAAGCACAAATCAATGCTGATGTTAGAACCATTTAGGATCAAATCAACATTATTCAAAATGAAGAATGTATCGCACCACCTTTGAGGTTTTTTGCATCTAGGATGCAAAATGTTGTTGATGCTATTAGGGCTGTGGATGGTGTCTTATATGAGCATCAAAAATGGCTAGAGGAGAGGAGAAAGTCCGATTTTGAAAAGGAAAACACAAAGAAATGAAGAGATGCAGTAGAGAGCCACAACACTTTATAAATTAAGATAATTATCTTATAGTTATGAATTGATGAATTTGGTTTGATGGATATTTTGTGTGATGAATTTGTGAATTTGGGTGGATGAATATTTTTAGTGATGAATTTATGAATTTGGTTGGATGGATATTTTTAGTAATGAATTTATGAATTTGGTTGGATGGATATTTTTAGTGATGAATTTATGAATTTCGTTGGATGGATATTTTTAGTGATGAATTTATGATTTTGGTTGGATGGATATTGTTTAGTGTTGAATTTATGAATATAATAACTTATAATGATGAATTTATAATAGTATATATTTTATGACTATCTACTATCATGATCAGTCCCTGATCAAGTCACATTCTAAATTCTGAGGCATTAAAATATTCAATTCTGCATTTCTATTTGCTTCTTTAATATTTTGTTATTGTTTGCAAAAAAAACGTTTCACTAATTTGATCATATCTAGCTTAATTTGGTGAATTTAGTGCATTATGTGATTTCAAAATTGCATTTACAAGACTTCATTTTTAGATTTTTGCATAGTGTAATTAGAAAATTACCTTGTTTAGAATCTGAAAATTGCATTTACACATTGTATTCTAGGTCATTGCGTTGCACTTTACCCTCTTTTTATTTTGGGTTGGCATTGAGTTTGTAAGAACTGTATGAGATTTACAACTTGGTGTCCTATTAAAAATACTATTGTGAGATGTATTTCGAGACGCATGTCATCCCATGATACACCATTCACTGTGGATATTGGGTTTTCTAACTCTCTTTCTAATAGTGTTGATAATCAACCCCCTATGGATCATAGCATGCATACTTCATTTCCAATGACTTCCCTTCCTACAAAAAAATGTGCATTATATTGATACTATCCCACAAGACAACATAAGGAGGCTAGATGAAGAATTAAATATTTTACAAAACTTTGTGGGAACCAAACCTATTGTTGGTAATGCCACTCCTCTCATAGGGAACACACAAACAATGCTTAAATATAAAGAAGGGATATAATTCATGCGCTCCTTGGTTCATATCATTCAATGAAAGTTTCCTCGTCAACCACCTTCCAATATATCTCCCATGCATAAGAGAAAATAAGCCATAAGTTTGGATCACTTTACTACTCCTAACACATCCTTTTTTGAAAAAGGAAAGGGTTTGCAATTAGAAGAAGAAAGTGATGACAACATCGTAAGCAAACCAAGGAAAAAGAAACCAAAGTTACATGCACACTAAAGACTTTAGTTGAAAAAGATGTATGACATTCCTGCAACTTCCTATGATCTATTAAAAATTTCCAAAATTGAGAACATCTTTAATACCCTTCTACATTGGAAATTGATTGAATTGCCACCTAAACGTGAAAATCTAACTGAATGTCAGACTTATCAAAATAGACCATATCATTCTAATCATAGATTATTTGGACATCACACTGATAATTGTCATGTTTTAAAGGGAATATTAGAGAAATTTAGATCCCTTGGGCATCCACCTTGACTTAAAGCATGCCCTTTCATTCCTTGCCATGAAATAGTTGTAGGATCCTGGTATGCTCACTATTATACATGTTATACATTCATTGTAAATCACTATATTTATTGCAAGGAGGTCATTCTCATCACTTATCTCGGCTAATCCTTGTCCTACACTTAGTGGGGGTAAGGGGTTATATAGCCTTATTCTAGCTTTGGTACTTGATGTTTTCCCTTTATCTAGTTGTCCTCCTTCTACATATACTAAACAAGATGGGATGTAGACGCATAGGTTGACTTGCACGTGCCTTACTAGTATTTTTCATTGTTTTCATTTTCATGTTTCTTTATGTGATTGCATGTGTGTAATGTGATCCCCCATATTGTTCTGTTTGATGTATCTCTCTCTCTTTTTGTGCATTCCTCTATTTGTATCTACATTATTGTCTATGTCATAAATTTTTTTCCTTTTTTTTTGTCTTGTGTTTTCTTTTTGGGGATGACGCAAGGCATTGAGGCATTTAGGTTTCTTTAATGTTGACACAAAATGATTTTCTTTTTTTTCGCTCTCTTTATGTAATTCTTCTAGTTCTATGAGTATTTGGGGGATGATGAAATTTTTGAGCTCCATAACAACATTGTAGCAAAGATATACTGACCCCAAATCCATAGATCCCTTATGTATTTTTTGGGAGCAACCACTCCCTCCTTTTTCATGACATAGCTTTATTTTGGAAACATATGACTTGGCATACAAACTTTATGAGAAATCTCTCATGTCTTAGGAGTAAACATTGGATACTTTAAAGCAATTGCTCACATAAATGGTGTTAGCAATCACTTTAAAGTGGGGGCATACATCGAGAATATATTTCAAAATTTATCATGTTCATTGTGTAATTTTTTTTCTTGTGATGCATCCTTTTCTCGATGGTGTCATGGGGTTTGATGTCCTCCAAGAGTGTGATATTTCCTAGCGTACAACTTTCCTCTTAGTGATGATGTGACACACTGCATTCCCTAAGTTGAAAAGCTTTTACTCTTGATTTGTCCTCTCTTGGAGACATTAGGCATGATGATCCCTAAGAATAATACCTTACACGAATGAAGCAAGCTCCCCTTGAACAAAAACCTATATATATAATGTTCATAAGTGTTTGGCATAACACAACTTGCTAACCTTGTGAAGCTCAAACCCAACCCTAATAAAGGCCACCAAGCATAGAAAACCTTGCTTTCTTGTGGAGATTTCCCCATGTTCATAGGTGTTTGGAATAACATAGCTTGTTAAGCCCTATGGAGCTTGATACCCTAAATTCAAGGCCACCTAGCATAATACACTTTTCTTGCTTGTGGAGCCTTGCCTAGCATTATGGTGCCTTATTGAAGTTGTTAGGAGGATATATTTGATATGGTATGGGAGCCTAACATGATTCTCTCATTTACCACCCTATTGGAAGACTCTCCTAGTGGATAGCCTGAAGTTCCACTACCTCAGAGTGAGCGAAAACCGATAGCTTAGATGTGTTCCACATCACATTGGACAATCTAGGCTTGATATTCCAACTCTTTGGTGTTGTATGATTATGTATCTTTGTCATTATTGCATACAAAAGTGTCTTAAATGTCTACTTTAGTGTGAGTTTGACATGGGGTCATACTCTCACTAAAGTGGGGGAAAAATATAGTCTAGGAAAAAGTATCCCTTTTTCCACACATAATTTGAGAATAATTAATAATAAAATGAGTCTATTGTTGCCTTAATTTAGTGTTGTAATATGTTTTACATATTCACATTAAGTTTAGGGCCCTTTTAAAGAAAATGGACTTAATGATTCTTTATTTAGGGTGTTGTAAAGTGTACATTTACACTTTCACACTAATCTAGGGCCTTATTAGTTAATTGAGGTTAATTTTCCTTAATTGGATCCTTTAATTCAAATCTAATCCTAATTAAATACAAATTCTGAGGGATAAAACCTAACATTCATAAATGTCATTTCACAACACTTAACTTTGGAAGATGTGTGTCCTAGGTGTAAATGTAACCAAATCTCAATCAGACTAGGAGCCTAAAACTAAGGAAATTCTAAGTGTAAGAATTCTACTCAAAATTCTAAGTCAGATTTATTTCTCTAATGCTGAATGTGCTGATTGTAGAACATTAATAATTTCGATGTTTGCATATCAATGAGGGAACCACCATAAGTATGTTTGGAGACCCACCTCTAAGAGACACATCTCATGAGAGGACGCATCCCTTTGAGCTCGCAGGTTCCACACACAACCGACTAACATTCGATTAGTATTTTAACACACACATAACCTTATATGTGGCAGGTATAATATGAGTTCTGATTTATATTTAAATGCAAAATTTAACATCATTTATTTTATCGAATATATTCATGCTTACAAATTCGATTTCACTTATTTTTCCAAAAATATAATAAGGATTAATTTCGATCATATATAAATGATGATGATGCTATTTAGCAATCATCATTTATATCTGACTGAAGCTATATCTCATTAACACTCCCTCTTAGCTAGGGAAGATATTTCAAATCAAATAAGTGGAGATCTCACCTTCACATGTGATATCAAAGATATGATATGTTTTCTCAATGTTGTCAAGTCACATGACATTCTTCATAGCACATCTTTATTATGGTATGTGCACTGACATCAAGTCACATGATGTCTACCATAATTCATGGCATATCCACGGATATATAATTATCCACCATGATTATCTCTTAAGGATCACAATGATCTTCAAATGATATCAAGTCCCATGATATTCATCAAAGTGTCCAAGAGATACTATCATGACATGTCCACAGATATTAAGTCACATGATATCTATCATGATAGTTCAACTCATCATTGTAGAGGTGTCACTTTACAATGTCAAATACAAGTGTTCATTATTAAAAAGATCACCACCTTTCAATAATGTACACAAGGGGAGTAGGCCCATAAGGTCATGGAGTCACACACATGACAAAAGAGTTTACACATTAAACATCTTTATATATTAGTACAATTTATAAACAATTTGTATTTCAAACATAAATATCAAATTACATTTAAACCATACCAAGTTTCTTCCTGAAGTGCTCTACCTTGATTCGGGAGAGAGGCTTGGTGAGAATGTCTGCAGTTTGATCATTTGTACTAACATACTCCAACTGGATCACTTTCCTTTCCACCATATCTCTTACATAATGATAGGGGATCTCAATGTGCTTAGATCTATCATGGAAGACAGGATTTACAAAGATTTTGATGCAACTCTGATTATCACAATGAATAATTGTAGGATTCAAGGGCTCACCAAAGAGTCCCACAAGCAATTTATGAAGCCAAACTGCTTCTCTTGCTCCCATAGAGGCTGCAATGTATTCAGCTTCTGTTGAGCTCTGTGCAACTGAAGACTGGTTTCTGCAAATCTAGGAGATCATAACCGATCCTAAATTGAAGCAACATCCTGATGTGCTTTTCCGATCGGTTACACTTCCAACCCAATCTGAATCAGAGTACCCATGTAGATCTAGTTGATCATTCTTGTAAAGAAGACCATATCCAATAGTGCCTTGAAGATATCTCAAAATATGTTTCACAACCATTAGGTGAATTTCCTTTGGCTCACACATGAATTGGCTGAGAAAATTCACTGCATAACAAATATCAGGTCTGGTGTTAACCAGATACATCAAGGATCTAATCATCTGTCTATAAAGGGTTGGATTTGCACACTTGGATTCTGCTGCTGCTTCTTTCAGCTTGTGAAGGTTAGTTTCCATAGGTGTAGACATCGGTCTACAGTCCAACATTCCAAATCTCTTCAGAATATCAATAGTATACTTCCCTTGGTTTAGTATGACGCCTTCTGATTTCTGCCATACTTCCAAACCTAGGAAGTAGTGCAGAATGCCCAAGTCTTTCATGTCAAATTCAGAAATTAGATCCTTCTTTCCTTGAGCAATGAGGTGATCTTCTCCTGTTATCAGCAGGTCATCAACATATAAAATAATTATTAGCATATCACCTTTGATTACCTTGAAGTAGAGATTGGAGTCAACATCATTCTTGGAAAATCCTAGTCCCAAGAGATAGCTGTCAATTCTTTCATACTAGACCCTGGGAGCTTGTTTAAGTCCATAGAGGGCTTTCTTCAGTTTGCACACATGTGAGTCAGGTTTATGTATCACAAAACCTTCAGGCTGTTCCAAATAGACTTCCTCTTCAATGGTTCCATTTAGGAAGGAAGTTTTCACATCCATTTGATGGATCTTCCAGCCTTTAGCTACAACAATGGCTAACACAGCTCTCATCGATGTGTAACGGGCAACAGGTGCAAATGTTTCTTCATAATCAATGCCTTCCTTTTGAGAAAAACCTCTTGCCACAAAATGTGCTTTATGTTTTTCTATACTGCCATCAACAACATGCTTGATTTTGAAGAGCCATTTGGAACAGACAACATATTTCTCTTTTGATCTAGGCATTATATCCCATACATCATTCTTTAGAATGGACTGATATTCCTCTGTCATTGCATCCTTCCATGCTTGATTTCTGAAGGCTTCTGTAACACTAATAAGTTCTAAGTTTATGATGTTGTTCATTAGAGCAACATAGCTAGAGAACCTTTTGGGTCTTTTACTTTCCCTAAACGTTCCTTTGGGTGTTGCATGATCCTCAACTTCTTTGATCATCTTTCTAGCCCAAAGTGGCCTATTTCTATTGTTGTCATTTGTATTCTCATCTGAAGTAGAAGGAAGTTCATGTGGCATTTCATTAGGATGCTCCCTTTGAATCTTAGGAGCAGGTTCTATTTCAGGTACTCTAGGGGAATAGGTTTCCATCTCACTAGAAATTCTTGCCCTCTTGAATGCAATGTCTTCTTCAAAGATGACATCTCTGCTCAATTCAATTTGTTTCTGCCTGGGTATGAATATCCTATAAGCTTTGGAGGTGTCACTATAACCCACAAATACCCCCTTCTTTTCGGAAGGTTCTAGTTTGAATCTCTTCTCTTTGGGCACATGAATATAGACAGGATAACCAAAAATCCTAAAATGAGTAATGCCAGGTTTTATGCCAGTAAAGGCTTCTTCAAGAGTTTTGTTATCAAGATGAGAATGAGGACATCTATTTTGGATGTAGACAACAGTCCTAGAGGCTTCTTCCCGAAAGGAGGTTTCAATGTTTTGGTCAAGCAACATTGCTTTAGCAACTTCTATAATGGTTCTATTTTTTCTTTCAACAACCCCATTTTTTTGAGGGTTGTAGGCAACTATGAACTCCCTCTTAATTCCAACACTCATGCGGAATTCCTTAAAAATTTCAGAGGTGTATTCTTTCCCATTGTTTGTCCTTAAGGTTTTTATTTTCTTCCCGGAGAAGTTTTCAGTAAGGGCTTTGAACTCTTTGAACCTTTTGAGGATTTCTATTGACTCTTTACATTTAAGGAAATAGATCCAGGTTTTCCTAGAGAAGTCATCTATAAATATGACATAGTATAGAAATCCTGCTTTAGAGGGTACAGATATGGGTCCACATAAGTCTGAGTGAACCAGTTCTAACATATTTAGGGTTTTTCTCAAGCTATTGTGAAAGGATCCCTTTGTATTCTTTCCTAAGGCACATCCTTTACAAGTTCCTTCATGAGATGGTTTTAACTTAGGTAAGCCTGTTACAAGCTTTTCCACAGAAGGTAGGGTACGAAAATGAAGGTGTCCTAATATTCTATGCCAAATCTCATTTGAATCAAAGGTGTCAAGGGTAAGGGCTTGTTTAACTTCAGTGCATAGTTTGTAAAGGTACCCTTGTCTTAAACCTATGGTTTGGGCTTTCTCGATAGTTGAGTTCTTAGGCCATGCTAGAACTTTCCCATCCATAAAGGTAACTCTATATCCATTGTCTTCAAGGGAAGAGATGGATATTAGATTCCTCTTTATTCTAGGTACAAATAAGACTCTAGTGAGTTGAAGAGACATACCAGATTTCATTTTGATGGAGCAAGTTCCAACCCCTTTTACAGGGTGTGCAAAATCATCCCCAATGGTTACTTCTTCATCAGTATTTTCAGTCATGGTGTCTAGGTGTTCTCTAAATCCTGTGATATGTCGAGAGGAACCACTATCAATTACCCAGTTGTGGGTGTTGTTAGATACTTGACTAGATAGGGCTGTGTAGAACACAAAGTTCTCAGATTCATGATCTGAATTTGTCTTTCCTACTTTGGCAAAAGATGCTTGTTGCTTTGATCTATCAGGGCACTTCATTGCATAGTGGCCATATTGATCACATCTAAAGCATTGAACTTGAGAGATGTCTTTGTTCTTAGAAGATCCCTTTCCATTGGAATTTCTCTTTCTTTTAAAAGATCCTCTCTTGTAGGAGTTTTTCTTATTCCTTTTATTAGATGTTGTGTTGAGTACATGAATGTCTTCATCTATGTTCTTCTATTTATTTTATTTTGTGGAGAGTCTTGTTTCTTCTTGAAGGAAATCAGTTCTTAGCCTATCAAACTTGGGAAGTTTAGATCTCACACTTATTCCTTGAACAAATGACTCCCATGAGTTTGGTAGGCCTCCTAGTGCAATTAGAGTTAACTCTTTGCTATCAATCTGATATCCAATTGTGGATAATTGATCCCTTAGTTCAATGATCCTCATGAAGTATGCATTAATTGACTCTCCCTTGTTTATCTGGGCATTGTTGATTTGCCTCTTTAATGCAAGAGTCCTACTGGTGTTGTTGATCTCATAGGTACTCTCAAGAGATTTGAACATATGATATGCAGTTTCATGTTTTTTTAATATGGGTACTATATGATCCCTAACTGCATCTACTAATATTTTCATGGCCTTTTCATTATTTTCAATCCATTGAGTTTTCTCAGGATCAGCCTCTGGTTCCTTTTTGTTTTCTCTCACAAGTGAGTCTAATTTATTCTCTTTAAGGATCATCACGATTCTAAATTTCCATGATGTGAAGTTGTCTGCTCCTGCAAGATGATCTTCAAATCTGATCACACTTGACATTATGAAGAATGTGATGTGAATTCGATTTTGAAAAATACGAATTTTCTAGAGCAATCTGATATCTAGATTTGATTTGGATTCACACAACTTGGCTCTGATACCATGTAAATGTAACCAAATCTCAATCAAACTAGAAGCCTAAAACTAAGGAAATTCTAAGTGTAAGAATTCTACTCAAAATTCTAAGTCAGATTTATTTCTCTAATGCTGAATGTGCTGATTGCAGAACATTAATAATTTTGATGTTTGCATATCAATGAGGGAACCACCATAAGTATGTTTGGAGACCCTCCTCTAAGAGACACGTCTCATGAGAGGACGTGTCTCCACAAGTGGAGACACGTATGCTCATGGGATGTGTCCCTTTGAGCTCGCAGGTTCCAAACACAACCGACTAACATTCAGTTAGTATTTTAACACACACATAACCTTATATGTGGCGGGTATAATATGAGTTCTGATTTATATTTAAATGCAAAATTTAACATCATTTGTTTTAGTATGCAAATATTTTTGGAAAAACTGTGTCCAAATTTTTACATCATGGGAGGGAAAGATGTAAAAATTTGCACACAGTTTTTCCAAAAATCTTTGTGTAGTAAATCATGGACCATGGAAACAACAAAATGTTATTAATCATTTATTTTATCGAATTTATGCATGCTTACAAATTCAATTTCACTTATTTTTCCAGAAATATAATAATGATTAATTTCAATCATATATAAATGATGATGACACTATTTAGCAATCATCATTTATATCTGACCGAAGCTATATCTCATTAACACTAGGTAAGTGACCTAGGACCCATTCACCCTATACCTAGGACCCATTCCCCATAAGGTGAATGGGTCCTCACTTAGTTGTAGGACCCTAATTTTGCATGAGATTTCATCTTGTCCGATGTGTGTCCTAGGTAAGTTTTCTAGGACCCATTTACCCTATGGTGAATGGGTCCTCACTTAGACCTAGTACCCCTCTTTTGGATATGTTTTTGGCGATATTTTAATGATGGCTTGTGATATTTGAATTTTAGGAATTAATCTTAAGATATGTATAAATACAAGGCTATTTCACTTACTTTCACCTAAGATTTTCAAGAGAGCACCTAAAGCATTCAAGTGATCACATCAAGATCATTCAAGATAATTTTTAAGGCATTCAAGAGCAGTTTTGTAGAAGAATATTGCAGCAATCATGATTCCATTGTCATGTCAAAGATGTACTGCATCATGCATGTTGTTTGAGCTAATATGTTGATGTAGTGTTCAAGATCTATTCAAACATATTAAAGGCATAATTTCACATCAAGTTTCATAATCAAGATCTACATTCATTAAGGCCACTTCATGCTAGTTTCCAGATCTACAAATCCAAAGTTCAAATAAGGATTGGTGAGTTGTGACATTGTTGTTCATTCATCGTTCCTACTTTCATGTTTCATATAATTTCAAGGCTTAATTACCAAAATGGGGTTTGACCAAGGCGAACCCCTATTCCCTAACAAAACAATTTTTTTTCTCTCTTTGATGTGTGGTTGCAGATTTTAAGGTGAAGATCAATTGGAGAGAAAAATTGGAGAATGTTACAAAGTTGTTAAAGTTGCAAGAAAAGATATCAAATCATGGAAACTGATCTACAGGTTTTATTTCTGGATTTTTGACAATGACCAACTGGAATCTGGGAGTGCAAAGATAGAAGAACAAAACCCAAAAACTGATTTTCAGGAGCCCTAGCCAGGACCCATTCACCTTAGGGTGAATGAGTCCTCAATGAGCCATGAAAAACCACTTTTTGCAAAAAGTACTCAACATTTTACCCTTTCCAGATTTTCATTTTGATAGTTAGTTTTGTTAGATTTCAGATCTGTCATCCTATAATACATATTTTGAATGAAATTAGGGTAAGTAGGTGCATCACATCTTTCTTCATTTCATTTTGGTGAACACCCATACTTTTTCTATGTTTCAAAGAGAAAATTTATGACTATAATCTTTAGGAAGAGTTATGAGTACCTTCTTTACCACTTCTTTCAATTTTCCACCAAGACCTCTGATACCATTGGCAACTTCATCCACCTTCTACAAGTATCTTGTGATGTTTTCATCTTTTGACATTCACATGGTCTCAAACATGATCTTCAAATTCTATATCTTAGCTTGCTTGATCTTATCATCTCCTTCATAAATGCTTTCTAACTTTACCCAAATTTCTCTAGCAGTTTTTAGATTCACAACTTTCACCAATTTAGAATTAACAAGACTACTTAACAGAGAATACCTTTCTTTACCATTGTTTTCATAGGCCTTAATCTCATCATCAATACTTAGACCATTTTCAGGTATAATATATCCTCACTCAACAAACTTCTAGATTTCAAATCTGAGAGAAACTAGAAAACCTTCCATCCTCGTCTTCTAGAATGCATAATCTGATCCATCAAACATAGGAACATACTTCTTGTACACCATCCTAGATCTACCTCAAGTGGTTAATCTTTCTTCCAAGGAACCTTTCTTTGATACCAATTGTTGAATGGATAAGAAAACTGAGAGGGGGGGTTGAATCAGTTGTAACTTAAAACTTCAAGATCCTCACAAAAAATCAGATCCACATTAATTCAATTTACCCTTAATCTATTAGAGTGATTAATCATGAAAGCAGATAACTGAAACAAAACCAAAGTAACACAATGCACAAAGAAATAGTAGATTTACATGGAAAACCTAAGAAGGGAAAAAACCATGGTGATGATTAACTCACAATATAAAGTAACATCAACACCAAATATAATAGGGCTCACTATTGAAGGAATCACTACCCAAAAGAAAGAAAGGTTTACTACCAAAGGTTCACTGTGAGAAAAAATAAATATAGAGAAGAGTGTTACAATGAGAAAGTCATCTCAATGCAATAGAAAATTCCACCACAACATCACCAACACCTTCATGGTATTACTAAAGAGTTGTAGACACCTTCTGCTCACTACATCTAGTAATCTAACACATGAAATCTCACACTACAGTGCATAAATTCACACCTCACAACTATGCACTTCACATCATTTGCATCAAACTTATCTATCTCATCATCCCTCAATAGATCAACTCATATTTATACCATCTTCAACCTTAAAACATTCTCCAAGGTTGGCTACAAACCTCAATTGTGCAAGTTCAACTTAGGTCGGCAATAAAACATTCCCACGGTTGAAAGGAATGAAGGTGCACCACAACAAACCTTAACTAGGACCTAAATCAACCCATACATGCCATACCATGCTTCATCAATCATCTAAGAAGCATCATAATTAGAGTAAACACCCAAGGTCAACCGAACCTATGTTGACACCATCAAACATTTAATTACACACTTCATTAAATCCAAAGATGACTCAAGGAAACCACATAACACTTGAACACAAACTAGAATATTCCATAAACATGCTAAAATCCAACAAGTTCCCTCGAAACATCTTTCATCTAATATAATGCACACACCCAATACACTCAAATAATTTTGTCATATGCTGTAACTCAAGAAAATGACTTCTAAAGCACTAAACCACAAAAAACTTCAATTGAAGAAGGATACAAATACTATCAATGCCCTTTGAGATCCACAAGACCTAAAACTACTCTACAGAGAAATGTGGAGAAAAAATATTTCTCCTAGACACCTCTACAATACACAGTTCACACACTAGTGGGTGAACCCACATAAGTGGTGAAAAATTTTGTGGAGGAAGGGAAAAGTCATTTTTTCGCTCTACACAAAGTGAAGGGGTTCGGCCGAACCAAATTGTTCGACTGAACCCTATGTTCGCTCGAACCCCATTAACATGTGAGCGAAAATATTAAAATAAAGGGGTTCGAGCGAACAAGGGTTTGGTCGAACCCCCTTAATAGGGATTTAAAAAAAAAAAACCCTATCATTTTCCCAGACCTCGTGAATTTTTCTCATTATTTTAAAGGGGCTAGGTTCGGCCGAACACCGTTTTTCCCCTATCTCCTCAAAAAATTGTCCTTCGAAGCTCAATTTGAAAATGAAATTGCAGAAAACTTCAGAAACCCAACTAGATAATGATAGTCCTTGGAATGAGCTATCCGTCGAATATAATTTTAATATGATTTGCTTTTATTATGTATTTTATTTTTTAGTTTTATTAAACATAGGTTTTTCACTGAAAATCAAAATCTCTGGTCTGCACATGTGGAAAAACAGCAGATTATCAAAATAAACTTTTTAAAAATATGATGAGGCTGGGTATTGATGTCCTTGATCCATTAAAAAAAATAAAATTGAATTTTGATTCATACAGAAAAAGTTATGTTGTATACAGTCCGCCTATGTCTGAATTACAATTGGTTTGACTTTGAAACTTGATTAAGGAAAAAATATTCAATAAAAAACTATGAGACCAAATGAAAGTTCTAGATACCGTAGTTAAAAATTTAAATTCGAAAAAATTATAATTTTATCCTTCATACAAAAAAAGTTATGTTGTATACGGTGAGCGTCACTTTTTAAAAATGCTGTTTTATGAAAAAAACTAGTTTTCGTGGGAGATGGAAAAAAAAGTGCAATCTGATTCCAAAAATTTTGAAAAAAATATTTTTAGAATCTAGAGACAAAATGTGATGAGACTCTAGTTTGCATCATTTTCAAATTCCTCACGGTTTAGCCGCTACAAGAGCCCGAAAGTGAAGATTTAGTTAAAAATAATAATTGCAGTGTCCAGTTTGCCCAAAAATTGTAAACCACTATTGTGGGATCACCCTAGTGCACACACCTTCCTCTGTGCAATAATTCAACACACCAAAGTTTGAATGCAACACATCTGAACAAATTTGATCAAAATATAAAAACCACACAATAAGTTCTTCAACATGGAAGAAATGCGAAGCCAAACCAAAATGCTACTCTACAACACATAACACCACTGCAACACATTAATTTCTCTTTTTATTCAAATTTTCTTAAAATAATTTACAGACCAAGCACCAAAAACATATCATCAACATCTTCATCACTTATTCATCACCACCAAGCCAACTGCAACATATAAACTCAACCATACATCCATAAAAAAAATCTTATCAAAGCAACACTAGAGGTTGACATCAGTAGCTTACTAATGACAACATAATGCAACTAATCAAAACATCATCAAAGAAAACATCAACTCAATACCAACTACTCACACTCTTGTAACAATCTCTTGCTCATACAATTGACACCAATGACAACACCAACTGCACATACTTGTTGTAAGGAAGCTAAGGTAGTGGAACAACTTCCTACACTAACCTTGAGAGGAGAATAATGCAAAACTTTTATAGATCTTTAACAATTACAAAAATTAAACAAAAATAAACACAAGTAGATCATGCATACCACAACACAATGATTTACGTGGGGAAAACCCTTTCGGGATAAAAACCCCACACTCCAAAAGCTGCCCAATATATTATTCAGAAATCAATCAAAAGATTACAATATACATGTAGAGCAAGCTTCTCACAGGATTATCGCCACCAGAGATTAAGAGACACCACAACCACTATCAAACTCTCAAAATACACAACCATCTACATATATCCCACTCGCTTATATCAGCGGGAAAAAACCTTGATGTGTCAGCGGGAAAAAACCTTGATGTGTCAACATAAAAAAACCTTGATGTGTCAACCGAATTTTTTCCTTTCGAGGTGATGCCCTGAACCCCATGTCTTGCTATGAGTGTACAATATTTGCACATGATCAGTCACCACATACCAACATACATCCTATCAATAAATCATATATAATTCCAAGGTTGAGACAAAATTTCCCAACACTTTCAACACTAGTAATAAAGAAGAAAAGGATCATATGTATCGTGTACCATATACTAATGTAGTAGGAATTTTAATGTATGCAATGGTATGTACAAGACCAGATATTTCAGAGGTAGTTTGTGCTGTCAGTAGATACATGACAAATGCAGGTAAAGAGCATTGGGCAATAGTGAAATGGGTGCTTCGATATCTTAGATGCACAAGTGATTGTTGTATCACCTTTGATGGTTGTAGTGGTTGAGTTTGTGGTTATGTTGATTCAAATTTTGTAGGTGATTTGGACAAAAGGAGATCTACATCAGGTTATGTCTTTACTCTTGCAAGAGGACCTATTTGTTGGATGTCAAATCTTCAAGAAACAATTGTTTTATCCATTATTGAGGTAGAGTATATGGCTATCTCACATGCTTGCAAAGAGGAAATTTGGTTGAAGGGTCTTTTGGGTGAGTTTGGAAAAGTGTAGGATAGGGTGATTATATTTTGTGATAATCAAAGTAATATACATCTAACTAAAAATCTAGCTTATGACAGTAGGACTAAGCATATTACAATTAAATACCATTTTGTAAGGCAGGTTATTGATGGAGGTGGAGTAGCTCTAGAGAATTTTCATACACTAGAAAATTGTGTAGACATGTTTACAAAACTAGTATAGTTAGAGAAGTTGAAGTGGAATTTGACTTCTCTTGGCTTGTAGAAAAGGTGATGAATGGCCATGGGCAAGTATTAGGTAAATTGTTGTCAAAGTGGAGATTGTTGGATTATGACAACAATATTAGAAATAAAGTGGAGTTTTATCTTTGGAAAAGATAAAGGAAATAAATAAAGGAAAATATTAAGTTTTGAAAAGGATAAAGATTTAAAAATATAAAAATAAAACAAAACATAGTAATAAAAATAAAGATGGATTTTTCTATGTTTAACACAAGTTGAAGATATTATATATATCTTGCTGCCTTAAAGGCTAAATCATATTCTAATGAATTGTAATTCAAGAATGCAATAGTTGTGTGAAGGTTGTAATCAATTTCTCTGAGCAATAAGAATATCGATACATTGCCTTGTGGATGTTTCCTTGGCATATTGTCAAGGTTTAACCACGCAAATCTGTGTCTTGTTTATTGTTCTATTATTCCATTTCAATTTCTTCATTATTTCTTTGCAACTAATTTGTGTTGCAATATTATTAGTTTTTTGGGTTTTACGTTTCCGTTTCCCCAACAAAGTGGTTAGGGAATATTTGAGTAGAAGGTTTCTTTTGGTAATTTTCTTGTTGCATTACTCCTATTGTCTTTTTCTTCTCTGTTGTGCTCCCCGTGGCTCTCATCCACATTCTCTAGGCTTGTGGAAATATCTTTTTTTCTTGATGTTCTTGAGATTTTCATTTACAATATTTGGACTTGTGAAACTAAATTCTAAAAAAATATTTTCTATGTTTGAGCTTGGTATTAAACATCTAGTTAATTTTCTCTTCATTTACATCATAGCTTGAAGGGGGATCTGATGTTTTGAAATGAGACTTCTATTGCATGATTTTTCCAAAATTTAATTATGAACCAAAATTTATTTATTTGTTGATAGATAACATCTTCTCACCCTCGTTCAATTAGCTAGTGTGGAGATCTAGTATCAATGTCTTTTACTTGCAAAGTAAAAATATATAGTGTTTCCAGAATTGCATTGTGATTTTTTTCAAGTTATTTAAGTAGGTTTGTTACTATATTTGAATGTACAAAACAATTATTGAGTTTGTTGCATTCCTGTAAATATTTTAATTTTTTTCACAATCAATTAAATAATGATTGAGTAGATTAGTTTGAATCTCTTTAATTTAGCTGTCAATGGCTAGTTATTTATTGTTTACATATCAGCATACATGATTTCCACCGACTGGTTAAATTTTAAAATGGACAATAAATTTTGTGACTAACTTGTGAATGTGAATATTAAAAATGTTGATTAGGTTTTTGGAATTATTTTAGACTTTTAACATTTAACCTACACAGAAGATGGGAAAAATACTTTGTAACGTTGACCTTAAAAGATAGTTGTCGCAGGGATTGTTGCTTCAATTTATTTTATTTATAACATACCCAATGTTTCATGACCTTTATTGCTTTGAATCCTCTTATCATGGTCCTTTTGTGCCCTTGAATTATATCTATCTATTTTGTCTCAGACTAGTCCACGTATATAACTCAAGGGTAAGAAATGAGCATAGTTTAGGGTTTAATTTTTGTTATGCATTTTAAATGTTTAATTTATTATGCATATATTTTGATTAAATATTTTTCAAAATTTTAGATTTATATGTTTTAAGTTTAAAATAGATAATATGATTAAGAAAATTCTTGCAAATCCAAACCCCCCAATCAAATCCTCTTCATTAAAATATTCCATGAATAATTGAACAAAAAATTGAAAATAATAACTAATTAAATAAAATTATAGAACCTTATTGTGACCACCTTTGATTATCCTCTATGACTCCCATCCTAGAATTAATTGTTAGCCATGTTTGTATGCTTACAAAAAAATATAATATTTAGTTCACTAAAGGGGATAAATCAAGAAGGTTGAATATTCTATTGGTCTATTTTATGATTAAGTGAAAGAGTTAGACATTAGTAAAGTCTAGTTAGTGGCTGATTTTATTTCCTCATAACCAAATAATCTATTGAAACATATAAGTCCAATTTTGTAATCAAGTGGTAAACATATCGAGGTATTATTGATAATTTTTGAGATTATCCATTGAATGGTTTTTGATAAACCATCCAAAAGAAATCTTAATTTACCTCTATATTTACTATTCAATCTATTTTTAAAATTTATATTAGGTCATCATGTGAACCATTTTGATTTAAAAAATATTTAAATAAAATATTTTGATTTACCTCTATATTTCTTTTGGAGGTAATAGATCGAGGTCAATGTTGCATCTATAATTTTACATTTAATAAAGAGAACAATAATATAGAAAAAAAAATAATTTTTTTTTGGATAAACATCAAATGTCATTTCTAAATACAAATTTATATTTCATATTAATAAACATATTAAATCAAATGTACTAGAGAAATATATTAAAACAGTTACATAAATTAATAAAAAAAAAAAACACTGTCTTACCCTTATACTAGTATATAAAAGATTACTAGAGGAAAATATTAAGATGAGAAGATTCTCATCATTGTTGTGTACATAAATGATTGATTAGTTTAATTGATTTTTTTGACAAATTATGTAAATTTATATCAATCAAGATCATATATTAAAACAATTACATAGATTAATATAAAAAAATTGAATCATTATCACCTTACATTATTAAAGATTATTAGAGAAAAATATTAAAAGATAAAGAAAAAATTGAACTATTTCTTGACTTTATATAATATTAATAAAATATCAAAATTAATCAAAACAATTATATTAAACCAATTACATAAATTAATATTAAAATAAATTGAACCATTATCACTTTACATTATTAAAGATTATTAGAAAAACATATTAAAAGAGGAGAAAAATCTCGTTGTCTTTGTACGTATAGATGATTGAACTGTTTAGACTTTCCACCGACGTAACTTCCCAACAAAACACAAAAATAATATAAAACAAGTTGGCAGGAGTGGTCAATTTTTTTATAATAAAAGTGGACATTTTGGCTGCGGCTTTACTCGACAGTCCGTTGGGTATCGTGAGGAAATTAAAAGATTTGATATCCTGAAAATAAGTCTAGTCCCTATAACCAATCATTTCTTAAACATTATTCCAAACTTTTAAGTGCGAACCAGATTTTATTTATTTGTTGATAGATACCATCGTTTCACCCTGGTTCAATTAGGGAGTTGGTTTTTTACTATATTTGAATGTGCAAAACACTTATTGCCTTCATGTATATATTTTAATTCTTTTTCACAATCAATTGAATATTGATTGAGTACATTAGGCTGAATCTCTCTAATTTATTTGTTAATAGCTAGTTCTTTATTGTTTACATATCAATTGTTGAGCTTTCGATCAGTTAAGATTCAAATTTAAGATTTTCCAAGGATTCAAACTTAAAATCTTCTATTTGCGGCTGGAATGTTTTACCAACTGAGTAACTAGTTCCTATAGGACCAACCTATCTTTGGTCCAGATTTAGCTTATTACCAACACTCCCCTTAAACCATTATAGAACATTGTACTTTAATCTACTTTATTGAAAAACAAAAATAGATAGTAATGTGTGTCTAAAAATTTTCTCAGCTAAATTAAAAATTACAAGACAACAAATTCCAACTTTATATGAGATTACAAATGTTAAGAAATTTCACAAAATCATTATTGTTGGGGTATATATTTCACAAAATTTTACAAATATTTCATTGAGAGATCAAGAGGAGTTAGAATGTTCTATGTTCTTTGGATCCTACTTTCAATAATTTTTAGATGAGGTCACAAAATCTATAGTCTTGTTCAGATGGCTTTTACAATATGGATTACTTTAAGATGGTTTTGTGAGGTGAATACATAAGCTTTCATGGCATTTTATAAATATATAGAGTTAGAAAGAGATCATTTCGTGTAACGTGAATGCTTTTATATATATGACATTTTTTCACTCATTTAGTTAATTTTCTATTCCAATCATTATGTTATTTTCTTTTTTCAGTCAATAATTTTTTTAGTGGCAATTTTTTTGTCAATTGATTAATAGTTAAAATTTGGGAATCAAAATCTGGCTAATAGTTCAAGATATAAGATGACTTAATCATCACACTTTTACAAAATTTTGTTTGTCTTTTTTAAATCACTTGAGAGTTTATTTTATTAACATTTTAATCTGAAAATTTGCCTGATTATTTGATACATGATTAGATCAGATTTGCCTAAAGTTAATAATTTATTGTAAATTTGGTAAAATATATCATAATTATTAGTTATTTTAGGACCATATCATCAACATTTAGTTGTAACCATTGACTTATAATATAATCTAATGACTCTCACTGTATTCCATGAGGTAAAATATACCCATGATTTGTAATGCTCACAGGGCTTGAAATTAATTTTGAATTGTTGATCTCAATGAAGATTAACAATCCAAAATAAATTTTGGGCTTCATGAGCATTACAAATTGTAGGTACATTTTACCTCCCAGAATATAAGGGTTGTTATATTATATTTTAAATCAATGGTGGCAATTAAATACTATAGATTCTACCCCTTAAAGCCATCAGTTATTTCTAGGTCTTCACAGCTCTACTTTTTCATAAAAAATATTATTTTTTAAATAGAAGGATTCACCATGGAAATTAATTCATTTTATTATAATTTTCCAATATTTTCTATAAAATTTTAGTGATTTAAAAAAAGTCAATAAATTAATACTTCAAAAAAATCGCCAATAGATATTAATACTTTTTACTAAAATTTAAAGATTCACTAGTATTTTTTATCATTTTTAGGGGGGAGGTTTCTTAAAGCTATCATTGCTTTCAATCCACTAATAATACATATCAAAGACATTAGATTTCCATAGTCCATATTGAATTAGTATGTTTTTTTTCTTATTTGCATCTTTTTTTTAAATGTTTCGATCACACTCTGTGATCCATCATCAAGATGAAGAGAGCTGAGAGAAAAATGGTAGATTATAGACCAATCCAGGATATAAAGAGAAGGGAGAAGGGGAGAGGTTGCACAAGATTCAAGAGGAATTGATTTGAGGACAAAAAAAGAAAAAGAAAACTAATAAGATGAAAAGACAAAAAAAAAAAAAAAAACTAAAAGGAAAATAAGATGAATAGATTAAAAAAGTTTAGAAAAATAAACTACCAACTCAATCTTATTATGACAAATAGAAAAATATGAAAAAAGAATATTATCTATAAAAATGAAACTGAAAACTAGAAACAAAAACTATTTTATAAAATCAAAAGACAAAAAATGTTTTTAAAAATAACTTTGAAAAAAAGCATATTGACTATATATATCATCAAACATTTTTCACACATACTCTTAAAAATAACTTTGAAAAAAACTTTCACTCGATATAATCCATGAAAAAACCATAGTGATTATATATGTCATCACATATTTTTCTTTTCTTTCTATCTACAACATATCTTGTAATAAATTTGTATTTGTATAATGGGATTATAACTAATGCAATCCATTTAAATGTACTTTGAGTTTAAATGCAATTTAAGCTACAAAATTGAATAAATGAAAATTATCTTTTAATGAATAAACTTATATATATATATTTAACATTCTTATGAATTTATTTATTTATTAAAAGGGATTTTATTTAACTTTCAAATTATTTTTCTTATTTTAAGGGGTAAACGCTTTTGACTCAGAGCTATGAATCAGCGAGGTCACAAATAAGGGACCTCATCCCCAATTTAAGCAGTCAACAATTACACCCCAGTGGGGTTAACTTTTAAATTATTTTATTTTTCTTTTTATTTGAAGAATTATTTTTATCTACTTAAGTGCTATTTTGTTTGCGTAAAGAGTATTTAATATGTAACTTTTTATATATTTAAGATTTATTTTATAGATTTTTTTTAATATGTCAATGTTTTAGTTTTTAATGTACTTAGTCATGACATAACATTCCATGTCTTGTGGAAATTATAGAATGTATCTTGATATAACAATAAAACTTTTATATCTTTTGTGTAGTGCTATACCAATTTAATTTTGTCAAGATTAACTTCTCAAAATAATGTTAAGATGGAATGGAAAATTAACTCCATTAACATTCTCTAATAATTTAGATTAACATACAATATTATAAAGAGGGTAGTTATCAATGTTTTGCCTCTTGTATGGATATTTGAATAATGAATAGTAGATGAGATAAAATTTTGATATAGATTTCTATGAAGATACCGAGTAACTTGTATAGTTATTTGCTAGGTTGGTTTTGGGTCATCCCACAATGATGGGTCCAAAACTTGGGAGATCCTAATTTTTTCCTAAAATTATATATTTTTAGAAAAACTAATGATTTAAACCTTGAGGGATTCCATCTAAAGGGTTTTAATTAAGAGGGTTAGATAAGACCCCCTTAAATCAAACCCCATTGGATAAAATCCATCTAGTCTTAAAACATACCCACAATAGAGTCTCCTTCACACCTATCAAAATGTTGGCAAGAAAACACTTTTTCTTTAGCTTTTGAGAGATTAAATAAAGTCATTTAGAAATTATGTTTTGTAAGTATGTATCTCTTATTATAAGTTTTCCAAAAAGTATAATTTTAAATATTTTTAATTTTATTGTTATTATATATATATTTTTATTTCTTTTTAATGTTGTTTTTCACTAAACATCAAAGTATTTGTTTTACACATGTGAAAAAGTAGAAAATAAAGAAAAAATTCTAAAAAATATGCATGCACTAGGTATTAATGTTCTTATTTCATCAAAAAAAAAATAAAAATTTAAATACATAAAAAATAAGTTATGCATGATGACATACACCTATGTCCTGATTATAATTACTTTGACTTAAAAAATTAATTAGAAAAACTATGCAATTAAAAATTATGAAAAATACCAATGCACTAGATATTGATATCAAAGATCTATATTTTAAAAATTATAATTTTATCCAAGTTTCAATAAATTTTTTTATGATTGACAACATAAATGTTAATTTTTAAAAATGTTGTTTACTATAAAAAATAAGCTATTAAAATTTATGTAAAAAAAATCTAATTTTTATTTATTTATTTTTAAATATATATTTAGAATCTACACACAAATTCTTACAATTCACTAGTTCACATCATATCCAAATTATTAATGGTTTAGTTTCCATAATTTTCATAAAGTGAAATTTTATAATAAAATGTTGATATCAATGTCCAACTTGACCAAAAAGTGGGACACAGTATTGTGGGCTAACCCCTTTTTAATAAACTATAAAAGGCATGAGTGAACTTACATGTTTGGGTCCACTATACAACTACCTTAAGGTTATATGCATCAATTTCTCATGTGTTTATACCCAAACCTTGAGCATCTTAAGGGATACCCACAACTCAATAAAGTGTTTGATAAAGTCGGATTATTGTATGTGTAAGTACATAGTAACATTCCTCCATAATCAACTCTAGAAGGTTTTAATATTAGTGGCACTTACAATGTCTCCAATAAGATAACACTCACAATAACTTTAGAACTCCAATAATAATATTTTAACTCTTCTTTAAATATAAGGAACATAAGCCAATTTCTAGAGAATTCTGGCATCCATGTCTCATCAAAAGAAAAGAATAAAATATGGCTCTCAAAACAACTCAAAAAAGAATGATAGATCTTGCAACATATATCCAAAGGTTTAGTCTACTGAACTTGGAACATTATTAAAGTCTATGAGATAAATCAATCACTGTCATGACATAAATAACATTTTTCTTGAAAACTCATCCAATCCTTAACTATTATACACAATGGTAGAAAAAAAAAAAAAAACTCATTACAATTAAAATCTTGGCACACTAGCCATGACCCATATAAGGTTGATAAGGGAGCTTAATAAGATCCAACCTCCACCTCAAGAGGGCTCATACAAGACCAAACAATTGGTCCATTATAGATCATTATAATCCACATGAAGTAACTCCATCAAAGCTCAAACACCATAAAAGTAGATTCATTCAATATGATAAAACAATCCATATTCAATACTTATTATTCAATCTCAAGATCCTAGAGATAGGAATAATGTGTATTAGAATAATATAATTTGCAAGCATCTATAATCATGGAATGTAATTTTCATACCAAATATACTACAATCACTACATGAGAATTTTTAAACATAAGGAACTAGTTTGCAAAATAATATAAAATACTCTAGGATAAATAAGTTCCAATAAATATTGCTAGTATTGTTAACAAAATAAGTTATTAAACTAGTGTATTAAGATTCTCACACCCAAATTCATAGGTAGAGTATGATAAAAAATTGACTTTAGATGTGGAAGAAAATAATATATAATGATAAGTTATTAGTTCATTTAAGTCATATATCATCTAACAAAGATATAAGGTCTCAAAATTTTCATCCAAGATATACATCAATAAAGTAAGAGAGGAGTAGTAAACTCATCCAAGTCAATTACAAAAATACAAAAAATAATGTCTAAGTATTAGTGTAAATGAGGTTATTTCCCCTTTTCTAGTACCTATCACGCCTATGTTGTTAAGTTTACTTAGGGAATTTAGGATAGAAATCTATTTGTGTGTCATGTCACATGATTATAACACTTGTCATAATCCTAACTTATCCTAGCTCTCACTTTTCCATTATAAACAAGGCTTCATTTTCAGATTACACATCTTGTATCTTTTATCATTTTTGGTAGTATAGCATTCTTTATTGTTTCTTTGTTGTTTGTTGAAGGCTATTTGGTATTGTAGAAGATTTTTGTTATTATTAAAGTCTTTATGGTGAATTCAATGTGCTATCACAACATGTATCTTAGATCTTGCATGTTATTTCTACGATCAAAGTTTTGATTTGGAAGCATTAAAAATTTAGTGCAAAGTGTTATTTTTTTAGCACCTAGAGTGCTCAATGCCTAAGCTCTTAAATTCTCCTAGCACCCTTCATTCTTCGTATATAAAATCAATGCCCCTCCCCTAGATCAAGCCTCTACCACCACACTCCACTACTTAGAATATGCTAGTACCATTCCTTTTGAACCAATACATCACTCAACTAGGTGACACCACCCATAGGCAACCACTACAAGTGGATAGGCATATTTTTTATCTTCCAAATAGGATTTTTTTATGAGGCATAAATTTTTAGCATGGAGGTATTTTTCTATGTTCAAGTATGTAATGAAATAACTTACAAAATAAAAAATATAATATGGAATATGTTGCAAATAGTTGATAATATCTGAGAATAAAAACTTCAAGGGAGAAAAATTGAAATATCTTCAATGATCTAATATAATTCATAATCTAAAGAACAAATAAGACACATTACCTCCTATGTATACCCTACTTATGCCTATGATTTTTCCTAGGCCAACTTAGATAACCATATATAAGCCTTAAGCTGACCTAACTAGCTAAATAACAATATAATAATGATAATATGACTTTATTAAGAGATAAGATAGCCACAAGTTGACTATTCATAACCCAATGCACTCTAATTTTAAGGGAATAGCATGCACCCCCTCTTAAGAGAAGAATTTTACTCAATGATAATCAAGTGTGGATGCTTATGAATGAACTCCTCATCCTCCAATGTGTCATCTTCAACTAGTAAATTCTTTCATTGGATGTGATATTGAGTGAATGTTCTAGTCCTTATCTTCCTTGTGTGTTTCTAATGAATAAGATTTGGTTCTAATGCAATTCTTCCTTCTTCATTAAGCTTGGGTAATATTGTTTGAGTAGGGGTATTATAACCAATTACCTTCTTCAAACAAGAAACATGAAAAATTGGACATATCTTTGTTTTTGGTGGAAATTCAAGCTTGTAGGCACGCTAATTATCTTTTGCATGATTTGGTATGGACCATAATATTTTGGAGATGACTTGTTCTTTTTTTGTTGCTTCAATTAAATTTTCTTGTAAGGTTGCAATCTCAAGAAAATCCAATCCCCAACTTCAAAACTTCTTTCACTATGGTGCTAGTTCGCCTGTTTCTTCATTCGATTTTGTGCCATGGTTAGATTCTCTTTGAGAATTGAAAGTACTTATTGTTGATGAATCATATGGTCCTCCACTGTGTGAACTCTTTGTCATACCTTTAATGATGATGTGATGGAAGGAGGATGATATGCATATAATGTCAGAAATGGAGACATTTTTTATGAACTATGTTCAAAGGAAGTGTTATACGAACATTTTTCTAGTGGTAGCCAATCACCCATTAAGATTGTTTATCTGAAGTGAAATAATGTAGATATCCTTCCAAACACTTATTAAAAAACTTACTTTACCCATCAAATTGATAATGATATTAAGAACTATGAGCCCATTGAGTACCCAAACATGAGAATAAATCTATCCAAATTTTACTAGAAAATATATGATCATGGTCATTGACAATAACCTTAGGCATGCCACATAGCTTTTGTATATTCTCCAAAATTATTTTTCCACTGTACTTGTTGTAAGAGGATGTGATAGGGTCTATGCAGGATCATGCGGGGCCAAACATTGGCAATGTTACAAAAAAAATGTGACATGAGGAAGGAAAAATCATAGAATTCATGTTTGTTTTTTTTCCTTGGGTTGGTAAAAAGTACATTTTCTAAGGTAAACACCAAAGAAAAATAGATATCCATTATTAACAAATATTTACTTTTTAACTAGCAAAAATGGATATTTGTTAGTTACCCTAAGAAACGGATATCCGTTATTAGAAATATTTTTTTATAGATATTGAGTGCCATCTTGGTTGCACATGCTTTGGTTTCAATCTGGTAGTAGATACAATGGCGCTTCGTCCTTGGAATTATAGAGTTTATTTACTAGTGAAGTTATGGGAAAAGCCCATTGAAGAATATATCACTTAAGAGATATTGAATTCCATGTTCTAAATTGATTGTGCAAGGGTGGAGGAATGCATTCAAATTGTCCCGGGTATTGAAGTTACCAGCCCTCATGCTCGCCATCTCCTCTTCCCCTCATAGGCGATCTCTATTTTTCTCTCCAATGCTTTGGATTTGTTTCAATCTCTGAATGAAATCAAAGAATTCACTAGGAATTACATTAAGTTTCAATTTCGCATAGAAAATATCATTCTTAGAGCTATTCAACAGTATAAATTTTATAATGGAGAAGGGTTTATTGGGGGTCTCTTCCCCAGAAGATTGGTACAAAAGTTCCAGGGTATTGAGGAAATTTTCGATGCCATTCAACTTTCTCTTCAACACATAAATGAAAACATTTTGTTGCGAGCCTTAAGGAAAAATAAGAGGAGTGGGTGCATGTTAATGGAGCTGGAAATTAAGGACAAGTTCTATGCTCTTTCTTTTCTCCGTGCATATACTCCACGACCTGCTACTCAAAGTTTACAACTAGACTTGTGCATGGAGCCTTAGGGCTCTCTATTCAATGCAAGAAGAAGGGATGGATGAAAATTTGACAAACGAAAAAGCAATAGATGGACAGATGCAATAATTTTATTATGAGATTTTACATATGAGTTCTTATGAATTTTGAAATGGGTTTTTTGGGGGTCTAATTGGGGATTAATGATCAAATTTTATAAGGGTGTAAATATTTTAAATAATGTTTTTTGTAAGGGTTGGGGTACATTTTGAGATAAGTTGTAAGGGTCTGGGTAATTGAATATTTTGAGCCAGTTCATAGTTATGATTGTGCTTAGTAGAATTTAGTCGAGGTTGGTATTCCTTTAGTAGGCCTGTTATAGGTTAGCTTGGGGATAATGCTACATTTTGAATCATCAACATTATTTGTACAAATGATCTAAGTGGTCTATGCAACTTTTTTACTTTTTGAATGCTTGAAGCTATAACCGAAGGTTTTCTTACTGGTTCTTTCTTGCCGGTATGCTCCCTAGAACCAGATTTTATAATCATTTATTTAATATATAATAAAATATAATAGTGGCTTGCCACTTTCGCCAAAAAAATGATAAAAAATATTATTCTATTCTATGATAATAATATATTATTATATTATTAAATATATTATAATAATACAATATTATATATTATATATTATATAATAATATGATATTATATATTATATAAGGATAATATATTATACAATAATAATATATTATTAATATACATTAATATTATCATAACTAATTATATGAATATATTAATATGATAGTATTAAAATATTATTATATTATATATATTAATATTACCATAAATTTTATTATATAATATGTATTAGTATTAGTATTTAATATTAATATATATTAATATTATATATATTTTATATTATATAGATGATATATTAATATATTAAATATATATATCATATATATCATATATATTATATATATTATATATTAATAATAATATTAATATACAACATATATGAGATATTTAAAAAAATAAAAGTGCTCTCTAAAATGGATATCCATTTTAAAGAGCTTAACAAAGCTCTCAAAAAATGATATCTATTTTGGAGAGCTATGCATAGCTATCCATAACAGAAATCCATTTTGACAAAACAAATATCCATTTTTTATAACTATGAGTAAAAAAAAAGCAACATAAAACTCATTTTTACTGTCACTATTGGTTGCACATGGGCAGAGGGTTAGGAAACAAATATTTGCTATATCTTATATACATTTTTGGCTACAAAACCAATTTTTTTTACAATTTCTCTAATTTCATCGGCATTAATCTGAGGTATGTTAAAATATATGTTGTTTTGGATGATTTTAATTGTTTTATATGTTTTTTTAACATATATATTATGATTTTCAAAAAATATTTTAGCAATTAGTTTAAAATTATAATTTTAAACAAGCTTTAAATGAACAAATTGATAGAGAAATCCCTCCACCAAACTCTCCTTCAATTCAGGATTTAATTGAAATAAATATTATTGAATTGAGAAATATTGTTGAGGGATACCAAAACCACCAAAATTTGTGATCAGTAACACCTAATATAGAGGCCATAAGCAGTCATGTTCAAGAATTCACTATGCAACATTCTTCATTTTAAAAGTGGAGAGATGTGAAGAGATTGGAAGATGCAAATAGCTTGGGCTATGATGAGATTAAAAATTTAGAAATATTTGAAGTCGATTTAGCCCAATATTTTGTGAACCCAAAAACTGGACAACGGATTGGTTTATGCAAAACAAAATTTTCCATAAAATGGTTCACCCATGAGGGCATAACTATAAAATTTTGAGATTGTTGGTGGATGGTTTCTGATAAACCACCCAACAACACTCTTGATGTCCCTCTTTGTTTTCTCTATAAATTATATGTGGAATTTATTTTAGGAAGACATGCCAACTATTTTGTTTTTTGGCATTTTCAGGGAGTAGGTATGAGAATGCCCCAAGATAGACCTGGGGTAATGCATATGATGCAAGGTCCCTATGTTACCCTTCCTTTTCTTCCTCTCCCACCTCTAACACCCCATCCAAACATTGTTTCTGATGTGACCCAACATAGAATCTTGACCAAAAACTCCTTGACTAGCCATTTGATTACACAACCCTCATAGTTTTCCCAACTACCTGATAGTTACACTCCTCATGCTTTAGTTGATGCTAGTGCAACAACGCCATCTACACATATTTGTGTGCCTCATCAGTGTAGTACATGCAACCATATATGTCTAGGTCCTATGAGCCTCCCCTAGAAACATTTGAGTATAAGGTGCATGATATGCCATGTGGAGGAAATGAGGCACTAGTGCATACTACAGATGCAACAAAGACGTGCGAGGGAGGAACAGATGCAACGTCATCCACCATTAGAGATGAGGAGTAGCAAGCAAAGGTAAAACATAAATTTATTTCATAGTGCATTTCATTTAAAATTATTATAACAAATAGTATGTGTTACTAATACATATTTAAGTGGGATTGAACAGTTGATGACCGAGGAACATATTAGATATGTGCTTCATGATACTCTTTCAGCCATTGAATTTTTCCTAAACACATTAGTATAATCTTTTGTACATGTAAAACTATTTTATTGTATGCATATCATTTAAATTTAAATACATATTAATTTATATTTTGATCTTTTTTTATTTTTGCACTGTACTCTAGATGTTATTTGCTGAGAAGTTGTTGATGTGGCATTGTTGTCATTGATGTCAAAACTTGGGATCTGAAAGGTTGTGCTCCGGATAATATACAAAGATGATCTATCCTATAATGTTGCGTAGTATGGATGGTATCCTCGATTTAAATAATGGTAGTACTTCTTTTTGAGACATCTGTGGAAGACAGTTGATGCATAATATTGAAGAATAATCTTTTGCTATAGGTTGTTGTATCTAAAGCTTATTCTGGGTATCCTTGCTATTCAAACATTCATGTAGCTTGCCACAAGTTTTTTTATGTTTAACTGCATTTCTCCGGTTGGTACTAAAATTGATGTTGATCAAAATTTTTTCTTGGTTGTGGTGTTCCCATGAAATGAATGTTGATCAAGATTTGGTCTTGGTTGTGGCATTCCTATCAATTGATGTTAATCAAGATTTGGTCTTGGTTGTGGCGTTCCCATCAAATATAGAATATATCTCATATAATTCAATGTTAGTTATCTTTTGGTAATAATTCTATATCGTATTTATGACCCATGTATGGGTCCTAGTGTAATGTGGTAAGAAAATCCCTTATGTGTGACCTATCTTTTGGGTCTAGTGCTAGCATGTCAAGCTTTATTGAATACTTCAAGGTTGTTCCTCAAGCCAACATGTTTTGTTAGGCTGATTCATTTTGTTCTCTAGGTGTATATATATATATACATGTATGTATAACTTCTTCAAGTGCATCCTAATACAAGAAGTGTGGAATGTGCGAACAATGATAAAGGTGTGAAAGATTATGCAATAAGGATCAAAGATGGAAGTGAAGGCAAGTGCCAAGTAGAAGTAATTATTTTGCTGAAGTAGTGGAAGGAAGGTTGGAAAAATATTCTTAACCAAATCTACTACAATCAAATGTTGTGCTCTTAACTAGAACTGAATTCATGCATATGTAGATGCAACTTTATCAGTTCATGTTTGTAATTAGTGGTTTTTGTATCTTGGGTAGTGAGCCCACCGACAATGAGCCACCTGGTAGTGAGTCTTACCTGTAGTGAGCATTTTGGCAGTGAGCCCTTGTAAAAATCACCTTAACCAATGTCACCTTAACCGGTGTTTTATAATTGAGAATTAGCATTCTCCATGGTTTTTCCCATCTTGGGTTTCCATGTAATTTTTGTTGTTCATTGTGCATGGTGTTGTTTGGTGCATGCATGTTCTTGTCTATTTTAATTAATATATGAATGGTTTATGATTTCTCCAAATTAAGTACATAAAGAAAAGCATTTTGGGATAACTGATTCACCCCCTCTCTCAGTTATCTGGACTGTTCAACAATTGGTATTAGAGCTTGGTCCCTTCCAGATAAAGCTTAACCACTTGAGGGAGATCTTGGAAGTTTGAACAGATGGCAGGAGATTATTACTTTGAGGAAGAACTAAATTCAATATTAAGTGACATGGAAAGTAAAAAATATGAGAATGAGGAACTCAAAGAAAACATCAAGGAGGCAAATTCTTTTATCTCAAAGCTAAGGGAGAAAATCTAGAAATTCAAAGCGAGACACAAAGGGGTCAATGAGGAATTATAGGAGTCAAAGGAAATTTTTATGAATCTAAGGATTGGTTAGATGAATGAAAAATGACAGAAGAAAGTCTCAAAGATACCATCAAATAGAAAACAGAAGAATTTAAGAAGACTGAAGAAAAACTCAAAGATACAATCAAACAAAAAATAGAAGAATGGAAGAAGACTGAAGAAAACCTCAAAGATACCATCAAACAGAAAGAAGAAGAAAATGATAGGTTAGATCAAGAGTTAAGAAGGATGAAATCAAAATATAGAGTGCATGAAAGTAGCATGATTCTAGATAAAATTTTGTCCCTACAAAAATGTCACAAGGATAAGGAAGGACTTGGCTTCTCAGGTGAAAACTCAAATTTAAATACTAAGGGTAAAGACAATACAGTAGAAGCTGAAGCAAGATCTGGTGTAACCAACAAAGTCTAGAACTCTAGAAGATCTACAAAAAGATCTCATGTGAGGCAACCAAATGCTCAAAGGTACTTATCATTCAATGATAACTATTTTCTATGCAAAAAATTTGGACATAAGGCTGTAGAGTGTAGAAGCAGGAAGGAACCAAATATTCAATGCTTTAATTATCACAAGTTTGGTCACAAAGAAATTCATTGAAAAGTCAATTATCTAATCTAGCTAGAAGGAATGAAATAAACAACATATTTTATGATTATTGCTACTTATGCCTTGATTATAGTCACAAAGATAATTAGTGGAGATCTAGGTTTCAGTTAGTTAGGCCAGAAAAAAGATGTTACAAGTGCAATGAATCCAAACATTATACTAAAACATGTAGATATGTTGCTCCGAAAAGGACTGAAGACAAAAGGAAGGTTGCAGAATTAGATGAAGCTAAAAGGA
Organism: Sequoiadendron giganteum; assembly: GCA_007115665.2. Classification (NCBI taxonomy): domain Eukaryota; kingdom Viridiplantae; phylum Streptophyta; class Pinopsida; order Cupressales; family Cupressaceae; genus Sequoiadendron; species Sequoiadendron giganteum. The sequence continues at coordinate 780,011,083 of CM021101.1, read as the reverse complement.
AGACCTTCACCATTTGGAAGAAAAATGAAACGAGTGTGGAGAGCCCTTCTGTGGTACCAAATCTTGGTACTAGCTCTTTTAGAAATTGAGCCAACCACCTTGGCTTAGGGAGAGTTTTTCAATACATATCCTATCCTTTCCCCCTCTCTGAAGAAAGATTGATGTGTCTCTGACATGATTAAGCTAGATCCAAGTGATGTTGCATAATGAAGGTTAATCTAGCTGATTGAAAAGTGAAGTACAATTGTTGGTGTCATCGATACACATTTTGGTGACAAAGTCATCATGAGAAATTAAGCATAAAATATAGAGTTTCAAATCATTTCTCATTATTGCAAGGAAGAAGAAGAGTTTTTTATTGAGCGATAAAGGATTGAAGAAGTCAAGCACGATGATGGAATCTATGTTGATTGGTAGTGAATATAGTGGTGGTATTCCACTAAAGCTAAAGGGACTTGAGTTGGATGAGTTTGATCATCAAAAGATGAAGGAAATGGAGCTAGGGTTGAAGGCTGGCAAATTGCAGAATGTGAGTGCTGTAGGCATGGATTTGTGGGGAGAATTACCCTGGTTTTCCGACAAGGAGTCTATCTTGTTCTTGTTGATCCATTTCAAGGATGGAAACATTATTTTAGACAAACCCTATTAGGTCATGAAGGAATCCATTGAAGCTGTTACTGGGTTGTGCAAGGTTGGTGACCTCCTCAGGAAGAAAACCGTGAAATACAAAGACGTGGAGGAACTTACTAGTATTAAAAAAGACCCCCGAGCTCTACTGATAAATACCATTTCCAATATTGTAGTAAGGTATGTTTCTTATGGTATCTCATACAAAACCTACTTTCAAAATCATGAAGGTTCTACATCTGCTATTGTTGTGTTTCTTGCACATAAGATGGTGAAGGAAAATCAACAGTTTGATCTATGTAGCCTGGTAATGGAAAACCTAAATGAGAATGTCAAAATGTCTGTAGTTGAGAGTTATCCCTTTTGGCTTGGATCTCTACTCATGTGCTTAGTGTTCTACTTTATGAATTCATTACCATCAAAGGAGAATGTTAAGTGGAAGTCCAACATCCCTATCAGAAAGCAAGTTCATAGATATATGAAATGTTTAGAAGATAAAGTGCATGCAAATCTTATTTCTCATCCTTGCAGTTGAATATGTGCTCTGGTGTGATAGTGTCTATTGCTATTCCTATCAGATAGTTTAAAGAGGGTTCCTCCTTTGATAAGAGGGAATTAGAGGTTGTTATTAGTGGTTCCCCTCCAAAATCTAAAAGGAGGAAAATTAACACAAAAGATATCACCACTATCTCAGAAGAGATGGTGAAGGAAGAAGAGTCTTTACTTGATTCAGATGATGTTCAGTCCATGTTGGATAAAGGCGATATGAAAAAGGTTGGTGAAATGTGGTATGCCTACTGTCCAGTCAGTAGGCCTAGAATTGAAGAAGCCTTGGTGGTGTATCTGCTCAAAAAGGGTATTATACTTTCTATTGTTTCTTGTAGAAGTTGTTGAAGAAAGGTTGTTGCAAGAAAAGTTTGAAGTAGACAAATTCCAAGCTATGATTGAAATAAGGCATTTCACCGAAAAAAAGAAGTTATCCAAACACATTGGTGAGACAAGAGAATTCCTTAAGGAGATGTCTGACATCTACAAATACTATCTCCGGTGGCCCGCAAATTTTGATAATTTTAGAAGTAGAATTGAAGCTATTGAATTTTAATTGAATAAGATTGGGAAGAATTTTGACTTGTTCAAAGATAAAGATGAAAAATAGAGGATAGTAGTTGGTGAGTTGCAAGTTGAGTTGTCTACTAAGAGATAGAGAGAAAATGTGGCTAAAATCTTTTGGCTGGTTAAATAAAATTTTGAGGTCCATTTGGATCATCTCTCTAAGATACTTTATGATATTGAGGATTATGAATGACAATTCCTGTCTCTGGACTAGTTATATTCATTTGGGATGTTGATTCTATAGGAGAGTGTGGGTGCAATAATGGTGTCTGAAGTGCAAGCTTGGAAGAAGATTCTTCCAATTATGAAAGAAAGGTACAAGAAATTTTTTAATGTGAAAAGTTTTATCTTTACTTAAGTTTCTGAATGTTCTTATTTGGCCCTTTGCCTTTGATGGCATAAAGGGGGAAAAAAGGAAAGGAAGAGAAAAACAAAAACAAAATAAGATTTGATCTGCTAAGGGGGAGTTCTTGGAGTTTTTGTCTTTTTTGAGTTTTTGTTGTTTTTCCATCAATGCCAAAGGGGAAGATTGTTGATAAGTTGTTGATGTGGCATTTTTGTCATTGATGTCAAAACCTAGGACCTGGAAGGTTGTGCTTTGGATAATATACAAAAATGATCAATCCTATAATGTTGCATAGTATGGATGGTATCCTCAATCTAGATAATGGTAGTACTTATTTTTGAGACATCTATGGAAGATAGTTAATGTAGAATATTGAAGAATAATCTTTTGCTATAGGCTGCTATATCTAAAGCTTATTTCAGATATCCCTACTATCCAGAAATTCATGTAGCTTGCCACAAGTTTGGGTATGTTTGACTGCATTTCTCTGGTTGGTACTAAAATAGATGTTGATCAAAATGTGGTCTTGGTTGTGGCATTCCCATCAAATGAATTTTAATCGATATTTGGTCTTGGATGTGGCGTTCCTATCAATTGATGTTAATCAATATTTGGTCTTGGTTGTGGCGTTCCCATCGAATCTAGAATATATCTCATATAATTCAATGTTAGCTATCTTTTGGTAATACTGCTATATCGTATGTATGAACCATGTATGGGTCCTGGTGTAATGTGGTAAGAAGATCCCTTATGTGTGACCTATCTTTTGGGTCTAGTGCTAGTGTGCCAAGCCTTATTGAATACTTCAAGGTTGTTCCTTAAGCTGACATGTTTTGCTAGGTCGACTCATTTTATTCTTCAGGTGTATATATATATATATACATGTATGTGGGAACTTCTTCAAGTGTATCCAAATACAAGAACCGTGGAATGTGCGAATAGTGATAAAGGTGTGAAGGATTGTGTGACAAGGATCAGAGAAGGAAGTGAAGGAAAGTGACAAGTAGAAGTAATCTATTTTGCTAAAGTAGTGGAAGGAAGGTTGGAAGAAGATTCTTAACCAAATCTACTGCAATTAGATGTTGTGCTCTTAACCCAAACTGAATTCATGCATATGTAGATGCAACTTTATCAGTTCATGTTTTGTCCATTTTTGTAATTTGTGGTTTTTGTATCTTGGGTAGTGAATCCACCAGTAGTGAGCCACACGGTAGTGAGCCTTACCTATAGTGAGCATTTTGGCAGTGAGCCCTTGTAAAAATTACCTTAACTAGTGTCACCTTAACCATTGTTTTATAATTGAGAATTAGCATTCTTCATGGTTTTTCCCATCTTGGGTTTCCACGTAATTTCTGGTGTTCATTATGCATGGTGTTGTTTGGTGCTTGCATGTTCATGTCTGTTTTAATTAATATATGAATGGTTTATGATTTCTTCAGATTAAGTAAAGAAAGAAAAGTGTTTTGGGATAACTGATTCAACCCCCTCTTAGTTATCCAGACTATTCAACATGATTGATGTGACACCTTTAAACATGATGAGTTCTTCTCAATCAATCTCAGTTGCATCACCAATTCAGGTATATATTATTTTTTATATCTAGTAGATATATAAGTTTCTAGATATATATGTAGATATATGTTTAGTTTATGTTTGTTTTTCCAGCAATTATATATTAATTTTGTCATTTTTTATTTTTCTTCTTATAGAGTATTCCCTCATCCACGTATGTGAGTCCTCTACCAAGACAATATGGTAGGACTCTTGAGCATCCTAAGCGACCATCATTTTTTGAACGTATGTCAGCCAAAGAACTAATTCTTGAGGCAATGATGAACTGAATTTGACTTTAATTCATAGTTTAGAATAGTGATTAGATGTTACTTTGAAAGTTATAAAAAACAATAGATAAGTTTCTATTTATTAGTCTAAGTTATTTACCATTGAGCTACTTAATATAATTTGTGGTTTGAATTATTTTTGTGCACGCAACTTCTTATCTATTAGGTGGCATGAAGAGGCTACGTTTTGATGATCTGCCACAAGATTAGGATTTTCTTGACATGGCATAGCCATTTGATATATACATTGTATATATAGACCATGAGATGGCATATGCCATATTTTGTAAATATTGTTTTTAGTTGACCTATATTCCAAATTTGTATATGTACATAAACAATTCCTCTACACTTTTATGTATAAAAAATGATATTCAACATATTTTGTTCATTGTGTGCATGGTTTCCTATTTTTATACTTAAAATTTGAATGTATATAATCACTTTATAATGGTTGAGCTATGATGTATAACATGTTATATGATTTCTTGCAATCTTGCACTTTAATAGTTTATAAATTGAATATCATTTTCACTCATGTTATACTACTGTTAAATTTGGTTGTCATGGGAAACTTCACCAAATTTGACCCCTTTATCATTAGTCTCTATATTTTCAAAATCCTTTACCTTTTGATTCCTTGATCCGTTAACATCCTTAGCCTGGGTATAGTTTCATTTTGGTATTTATCCTTTTAATAAAGTTAGATTTCCCCTGTAGCAATGATGGATATTTCAATTTAAATTTTCTTTTTGAAATTAGGCATAAAAACAAATGACATGGAATGCAAAATATGGCACAATTTTGGAATAATGCAACATGAATAAATTAGAAATGGAGCATACCATACTTCATTTACAATTTATTAACAAATCACATATTTTCATCAAGAAAGATTCAAAATAATGTTATAAAAGTAGTCCATAATAACCTTAGTCCATATCTCCCTATCCCAATTAATCCAAACCAAATCTTAATCCATTATTAAAATATTAAATCAAGCCTAAATATCCCATTCATATAAAATTAAATCAATCTAAACCTTCAACCAAGACACCAAAAATATAATCCCTATGATGATTTGGTTATGGTTTTAACGAATACACAATTTATGAGATTGTTGAGCTTTTGGTTATGGTTATTTGATGACTAACTTGATTTTGTTGATCTTTTTTTTGTGGGATTAATATTTTGTCACTTTGAATCCAAGACCAACCTTGTATAGTCCAAAATTACACTTCTTTTCTATCCAAAGTCAAAAATTAGGTGAGATGTTAGATTCACCATTAGTTAATGCTACTATATATTCATATATTATTAACAACCTCAATTATTTTATTCACTCCAAGCTTGGAAATTTATATGTCATTTGCATGCTCTCTAGTTATGTAGGAACCTCATGGAATAAAATAGAAGGAAAACTACTAGTTCCTCCAATATACTCAAGGAACTTGTTAAAATAAAAATCTACATCCTATAATCAGAAAGACACTCCTAAAGCTGACCAAAAGGTGGCTGCAAAGCTAAATAAAAGTATTCAAGACATTGAAAACTCTATCCAAGAAATGGATGTTATTGTCCTAAGGGTTGATGAGGGAGTAGTTGGTCCAAAGCTTAAAGTAAAATATATGAAAAAGAAGTCAAAATATTATGAAAAGGAATAAAATTTTGTTGCTATCCTAAGGGTTAATGAGAGAGAGATACAATCTAAAAGACAAGTCCAAAATATTCAACATTGCTTGAATATTAAGTAGGTATCAACATTAACCAATGTAGGAATGCGTGAGTGATTTTGATGTGAAAATATATACATGTGACATTCGTGAATATACATAAGTAGGTGCATACACATAAGATTTGTTAGTCTATGCATCTTTTCATCATAATCATCACTGATTTCATATAGTTGACACACTTGATGGTGATTACACATACATGTGAAATTTTTCAACATATAAATGACATTCATAATCATCATAACACAACATACATTCTACCATCAATATAACCAATAATGATTGTATATCATATTTTGATGTCCCCTTGTACAAATATGTCTTATCATCTTTTAACCATCATAAACATCAATACAAATAATAATGCCATATAATTTTATCAATTTTTGCATGTACAAATGCATCGATGCATCTTACTATCAAGCTATCATAGATATACAACTAATATGTTCCCCTAATATCCTCACTCTATAATACACATCTCAAATCATTGTTACCCTCATAGACACCTACAATGCAGTATTACAAAAACTATTAATTTTTTTAAAAAAAACACCGAGTAAAAGTAATTGAACAATGAAAGCAACATGGACTCCAATGTTGGTGTTGAAACACAATAATCTACTAAGAGGGGGGTGAATCAGTAGATCATCAAAATTTATCCCTTAATACTTTAGAATGATTAATTCCTTTCAAGTTCTTTCAGTGCAAATTAAAACTAAACAAGCAGAGAGATAAACATAAACAGACAATCGCAGATGACACAAGATGCACATGGAAAACCTAAGATGGAAAAAACCACGGTGAGAATAGCTGCTAGGATCTACTATCCTAATCCAACCCCACAATGAATATCTTCTTATTATAAAGTTTAAGGGCACCGACCCTAAGGAGACACCAATCCCCTTGCTTTAGGAGCACCCACTCCAAGGAAGCACCAAATGCCTACTATGAGTGATGAGACAAAATAATGACTCATCTTTTAGCCATGTAAAAATGTATATTTTGCCTAATTATGAAGTTATCAAGACTGAGCATGATGATGAAAGTAATATATTTTTAATTGCAGCAGTCAAATATTTCATCATATCTTGAAATTTACAACCTGGGTTCTAGAGATTTTTGGTCCTAAATTCAGAAACCATATGGTGACAAAACCCATTAAATTTCACAAAAACCTAGTTCGTGGTTTGATAGAAAAATTCAATCGAATATTTGGCTCTAGAATTTATGGAGAGGTGCTTCGAAATTTGTGGGATAGCACTTGAAGTTGTTCTAGAATTTGTGGGTTGCTCCGAAACCTTTCCAAAATTTGTAAAAGCAGCAATTGTGAGCATTAAAATAGATTGGGGTGATTTGGACAGACGTTGAGAGCATCTAGGAGGTAGTTCCAAGAGTTAAGGAAAGTTGTTGGATTGTGCAAACAAATGGAGAATATCTAGGAGACAATTTTGGGTAGTTTGAACCATTTTGCAAGCATCTAAGAGTTGTTTTATGAGCTCTAATTATACACAAGGGAAATACATGACTTTTTCAGCAGTCAAATGCTTTTTTGGAGCTTGTTTAGGGGCTGCAAAATAGGCATATTTTTTTTGGACGACCAAAGAAGATTGACTCAACAAGATGAAAAAAGACTTATCTTTTTCCCTTAACACATGTTCCTATCTTCTAGCAAGTGGTTACACAATCATAAAGCTTATATTTCAGATCAGTTGAAGACAAGAATTCTATAAATTCATTGTAATCAAGAAATAAAATGGGGGAAGAGTTTACAAAATAATATAGTTCAGTATTTTAGCAACAGTCTCTTTGTTTGTAGTTTCATTTCTTAGTAGTCATTTCATTTCTAGCTCTTTACATTTTCAGTATTCCCTTTTACAAGTTTCTTAGGATAGATTTGATTCTAGCAATTTATTTCATGCATTGCCTTTCAATTATGTTTGTAGAAAAAATTATGTCATGCAAATGATTTCTTCTCCCTATTGCATATAGCCATGGACACCGCCTTGGATTGACATTTATAGTTAAATGACGAGGATTGCAGCGACACTCATCAATGCGTACCTACCCAAATATCTAATGGCACCCACCAATAAAATTTACAATTCAATGCAATACAATTTGTTCTATTGAACAAAATTCAATTTTGCAACCCTATTTGCAACTACTCAATTCTTTGTTGTTGTCCCTACAACATAATTCTCTATCTTGCACCTCTCTCTATTTTGCACCTTGAATGCCAACCATGATAAAGGTCTCTGATTTTTGTTAGGGTTCTACACATTCATAGCTTGTACATCATGTGTCCACTCCTTAGCTCTCACACACACCTCTCTGCACTTTTCCCTTTTTGTATTAGTGCATTCTCTGTCTTCCTCAAGAGCTCACTCTTACACCTCTTTGTTCTACATCTCCACCTAGGAAAATTCAGAATGTCTTCTTGAAAAGGAGGGGGACCAACCACACCAAGGCTCCAAGCCATAGAAAGTTGACAGTGGAAGGCTGCCCTAGTCTACCTCAAGTTGGACAAGTGTTTAAGGTCAAGGATAGAGAATGAAGAGAACTCTCAAGTGCTTTTATCACTCTACTAACCCAAGAGTTTTGGTGGGGCTAAACGAATAGACTTCTAGAACCTGAACTGTACCTCAGAAAACTCTCTACTAGAGGATAGTAGCACAGGTTGGGGATGACAACATGACACGTTAGCATCTCATAGGGGTGCTGGTGTTCATATAGACAAAAGGTTCACAAGTATAGTAAGAGTACTAGGAATCTACTAAAATCTTAAAAAATAAATTATAAAATGATGACTAAAGTGGAAAGTGATAGAATGATAGGAATAACAAGATAAATGGCTATGAAACAATAAGAACAAGAAAGGAGAGAATACAACTCATGAAGAGTCTAGTTCGCCAGCAAGCTCCACATGAACACATACCTACACACAACCAAGAGAGGAAAATTTTTGGGCCTGTATAGGGGTTTGCTATAGTCAAACCCTTGATTTGGTGTTTCCACCTCCATGGACAACTAGATAGGTAGAGAGATAGAAATACGATAAAGAAAATGATGCTAGAATAGAAATAAAACCAAGAACTATGCGAGACACTAAGCTACTCAAATCCAAAAATAGAGTAATATGAAAGATTTATCACCCTCAACCAAAGGCACTCAATGAAAATGAGAGAAGAATGAAAGTCCACAACTATGGTAGGGTCGAGGTAGCCATAACAATGTCGAAAGAAGTCTCACTAGACACCAAGCTACAAATTCTATGGTAAAATGTGTGGGATGTTGTGATTGTTGGAAATGTGAATCCAATAGTGCAACAAGTAGCTCAAATGTATGAAGATGATCGAATTGGTGTGTAGAAGCATGAAGGACAATAATTGCCAAAGAGATGAAGTGAAAGTGAAAGATAGCCATTTGAAGAAGGTTTGGGAGGGAAAGAGTCATTCAAAGGTTGGTAGGAAGGTGTAGGGGCATTACATTTCGTCACCAATAGAAAACGTAATGCCTTTGAAAATTCCAAAGTTAGGTGTGTGTGTAAATATGTGGAAACAAAAAATAAGCTAAATAACACACCAATGAAGCATTATATCAAAGAATCTAATTTAAACTAAATAAACTTCAAACCTAACAGATTCTTCAAAACCATCCCATTATCCTCTATCTCCAAGGATTCATTTTAAGCTACTTGCTCTTAGATTGTATAAGTAGAAGATCAATATAATGACAAACTAGAGAATGAGAAGATATGCAAAATGCATTCTTATGCTAAATGATGTGAGATAAAGTTATACTAAGATATGATGCTAAGATAATGAAACTATGATAATGAAACTAAGAAAAAATTATGCAAGCTATTCTACCATGATTATTTATGCTAAGATGATGAAAGCTAAGATGCTATGCTATGATGCTTGAATGCTAAAATTTTGTGCTATAGTTCTCACGTTATGTCAATAGTTCGAGCGTTATGCAAATATTTCCAGATTTTCAAAGAGCCAAGAGGTCTTATTTATAGATTTTCAGAGGCAAAATCTTAGTTGGCAAATATCAATGGTTGAGATTCAGTCTGGTAAGATGAACGGTGAAAGATGGAGAAGTTGGAGAAAAAGATGGAGGCTAGAGAGAAAGCAGGAAGATGTTTCCTTCCCACAAAACCTTTTCACTCAAAAATGAAGGAAACTTTCCATTTTTCATCTTTAGTTATGAGTTAGTTTTGGTGGTTGAAGATAATTCATCAATTAAATAATAAAATTATTTAATTTCATGTGACAATTGATTTTTGGAAACTTCTAATTAAATATTAAAAAATATATTTAATTATGTGTGAAATGTGGATAAGAAGATTCTAATTAAATATTAAAATATTTAATCATAAATGAGATAGCTTTTTAGAAGATTTGGAGTGATTTTATGATTTTGGAAAAAGAAGAATATTACCTTTATTTAAAGTAAAGCAATGTGGATTTCATGATTTTAGAAAAGAAGAATATTTACTTTATTAAAAATAAAACAATGTGATAATTAAATTAAATAAATTGTAAAACTTATTTAATTAATTAAGAAGAAATCAAAAAGTGATTAAATTAAATAAGTAACTAAACTTATTTAATTAAGATAGAAGAATGTAGAAAATGAACAATATAAATAAATTATTTTAATTCATTCATATGTACATTGAATTATTAAATAACTTGTATTTAATTAATTACCAGACTTATTATAATGTGACTATTTTTAGGTGTATACATTTTGCCTCTCTTTGAAGTGATGTGTTTTATGCATTGCTTCAAAGAATTAAAAAGTTTACCCCATATGTGAATTTTGGAAAACTGATGCCTGCATGCCCCCTCGGGTGATGAATTGGATACAATTTTGAAGTTTTTAGATTTTTTTGGTTGTTTTGGAAATTTTGTTGATTTTGAAAATTGTTATTGATTTGTTGTTCAATTCATCAGTTGATAAAGATGATTTGATGGAAACCGCCATTGGAAGATTGATATGAATATGAAGAACTTTGATTTTCCCCATGGATGAAACAATGCCATAAAATTACCCTCCCATTCACCTTTAAATAGGTAAAAAGTAGCTTTTGAAATCATTTGTGCATTGTTACTTGTGAATTTTGAAAAATTTGAGCTCTAGAGTGAGAAAAATGGCACTTCCCATCCACTAGCACAAATTTGAGTGGATTTGATGACACTAGCGCCCAACACATTATGGACTTCCGGTACGTATTGTGTAAACCTCTTGTCGATGTATTTTGATGTATTTTTGGCAAATTTTTCTTGATTTTCCACGTGTTTTGTGAAGAGTAGCACATTTGAAAAGTTCTATAGCGCATATGATTAAAACTTTAGCACATATAATTCCATAGTGCATATGACACTTTCTGTAGTGCTTTTGACAATTTAAGTAGTGCATTGAATGCTATAATGCATCTGATGAGTTCAGTAGCACATATGATTTCAATAGCACATATGAATAGTTTAGCCCGTTTGTATGATTTTCTCCGTGATTGATGATTTTTGTTGATTGATTCAACATGTGATAGTGAACTCGTGATGATTGACTAATGATAGTTGATAGGACCGATAGGATGATTGATAAAGTGACCACATGATGAATGAGCCTCACTGATAGGATAACTGATAAATTTATCCTCATGATAAATGAGAAAACAAATAGTAAGATAGATAAATTTTCTTTCATGATTGATGAAAAACAAATAGTAAGATTGATAAATTTGTCCTCATGATTGATTAGAACCAAATAGTATGATAGATAAATTTTTCCTCATGATTGATGAGAAATAAATAGTATGATAGATAAATTTTCTCCATTTGATTGGATTGATTGATTTGATTGATTGCTTTGATTTGATTGATTTCTTTGATCAAAAACACTAATTTGATATGTTTCGAATTGATAGGAGAGATTAGGTATTCTTCAGGTGCGAGAGTGATTCCTGAAGACCTGGAGCTTGATCCCACTTCTTGTTCAGGAAGATAGGGATATGATTGATGTGTGTGGGTTGAATTCATTGCTTGAGATGCTAGAGATGTGTCTCAATAGGGGTTTGTTGACTGCACTCGTAGAGAGGTAGAATAGTGATACAAACACCTTCCACTTAGCCACAGGGGAGATGATGATTACTCCTGAGGATGTCTATAAGATTCTGTGGATTCCAGCAATGGGAGAGATTGTGACATATGATACTAGAGAGAAGGGGGCACTGATGCCTTGAGGAGAGTGTTTGCAAATGATCATATTGTCAGATATGAAATTCCATGGGCTGAGATGGTTGAGATGTACGTGCCATTGCCATTTGTACTAGCAAGATTCATTGGTGGTTTCCTATGTCCCGACCGTAGGTCGAAGGGATTAATAGTTGGATGGGGTCGAGTGCTCAATAGCATGCTCATGCAAAGTACATGATATTCTTGGGGATCATGCATGCTCACCCATTTATACCATGAGATTCATCAGATAGTGTACTGTGGAGGGAGGAGCATGGTTGTTGGATGTTCTCTGCTTTAGGTCTAGGCATGGGAACATATAGCAGTTACACAGCTCGTGGGAGATAGAAAATGTCCAGTTGGGCGGCCAAATATTTTTTCCTATGCAGGTATTATTGTCCAATTGAGGCTATGAAAATTAGATTATTGGTAGAGAGTACTGGATGATTTGACTATAGTTACATGGAAGCCATATTTAGATTGCAAGAAGTGGCTGGAGGATGCCAGGGAGATGCCTTATCTATTTTTTTCTTGATACTTGATTGGCCACACCCCATATATCATCGAGAGATTTCTATTGGGCTAGGTGCTTAGATAGTATGGTCAGATACAAGGGATGCCTTAGGGTTCTATTATTTATGCTTGTCGCCAGTAGGAGATTTCAGTGTGGGGACCTCAAATTTCATTTGATGCAACTACTAGAGAGTTCATTTCTTTAGGGGCACAAATATGGGATTATACAATAGATATTCTTGATGGGGGTATGACTGCAGATTACGCAAAATATGCTACAACATATCCTGCACCATGGCTTACCAGTCTCGAGGAGCTTGTTGTAGCATTGGATGGGGGCAGAGTACAAAGACCTAGGTAGAGGCATAGGAGAGAGGAGATGGCAAAGAGTGGGAGTGAGGTGGAGATTGACTACAATGATGATGATGATGATGACGATGATGGAGATGGAGGTGGAGATGGGGGTGATAGGGCTGCTCTGACAGTGATGATGAGACCGCAAAGGAGACTCTCCATTTTAGGTAGTGGGACTGAAATAGGAGGTCCATCAGATTAGGGATAGATAGCCACCCTACAGTCCACAATATAGAGCCTACAAGGTTAGCTAGCACAAGCTCAAGGTTTGATAGGGAAGCTACAGGTATAGGTGACCACCTTGATAGTTGAGAGGGATGCTGTGAGACAATAGGGTGAATAATCCATGACCCTAGCCGACAGGTTACAAAGAGTATCAGAGGGGACCACTGTTGGTGAGATGATGCGAGAGGTTACCAAAGTAAACCGAGAGGCCGAGTACTATAGGGGCTGATATTATGAGGTAGTGCCTGCTGAGTGGAGGGTCATTTATGCATAGTTATGATCTAGTTAGAGCCATTCTCAGACTACCAGTAGGGGTGTTACACAACCACCTCCAGGAGGGCCACTAGGTGGAGCCCCAGGGGTAGGTACATCTGGTGCAGGGGGAGCAGGTGGTGCGAGACCATCAATGTCAGGGGGTAGCACCAACTAGATATTGTTGATGTATAGTGCTTTGATGTATTTGTACCATGATGATGTACCATTTTTTATGATGCCAATGTATACACTATTATGATATTTTATGCCACATTACAATGTTGTATCTCTCCTTGTTTTGATATCCTTGTACATTTGAGATTGAGTTTTGGTGTTATGAGATGCAGCGGATTTGTCGATCTATGCATTGTCTACATGTCTCTCTATGATGGATGTATTTATGATGGATGTATGTATGATGGATGCCTATGATGTATGCATTTAATTTCTACTATTATGTGTTATGCAATTCTTATGATGTGATTGTGTCATGTGATGATGTTTTAATGCTATATGAGATGGATGCAAATGATATGCAATGCGATGTACATTTTTGTATTTTGTTGATGCTCACATATATAATCTAATGCATGGATGTATGATGATGATATGACATATAATAATGCTTTCAATTTTTTTGTAAATGCTATAATGATGATACGATGTAAAAATGACAATGTGATGGAAAATGTTTATTTCTCTAAATATATGGATAATATGAAAATGCAATCTAAATAAATGACCTAATATGAAAAATGATAACACACTTTAAATGATATGTTGGATGAGAATGCAACTTAAATGAATGAATGATATGAAAATGATAATGCAACATAAGTGAATGAATGATATGAAAATGATAAACGCAATTGAAATGAATGAATGATATGAAAATGATAATGCAACTAAAATGGATGATGTTGTTTTTGGTAGTGTCAAATGTACTCAATCCTTTGTTAGAGAGATATGTTGTCTTTGATGTTTTTCCAACATTGGAAAATCTATAACGCAAATGCAGAACTAACATGAATGCAATCTATATTAACCATACAAATTTTTCATTCTGAGAGCTATTTTATGCTTGTTTATCATCATTGAACTTTTGAAATTTTGGAAGTTAATACAAGCATCAAAGGGGATATTCACACCGATGATGACCTGAGTACAACTTTCATGCTTTTTGATATAGAAACGTAATACAAGCATCTAGGTAGAATTGAACTAAGATGACTTGAGTATTGCTTGCATACACATACAAAAGTTAACCCTTTTCCTATGTAAATTCTGAAATGTCATCAATGATACATTTTAAAGCACGTCCCACGACAAACTTGCACAATAATAATGATCAACTCACAAAAAATAGATAAATAAAAATCATACTCCTTCCTTGCTTCTCTAGTCTAGGACATCATCGATTTGCTCCAGAGGTATGATAACAAAAATCCATAAAACAAGAATTCAACCTTTTGCTTAAAGCATTTCAATCATTATTCAGATTAGACCATCCATTTTGATTTGAAAACCTAATGTTATGCCTTCTGATAAGTGTTTTAATCATGTATGATTGATTGCCAAAATTTTCTTGTCATGGTGTTTTGGTTTTGTTTGACATTTTTTTTGTAATGCCATTTGTCTGTTGTGATAGCTCCAAAGTTAGTTTCCCCTGTTGAGTCTGTATGTTGCTCCCAGTTTAGACACAATCGATTATTATGGATATGCACAATGTTCACCAAACCATGATGAAACACGATTGCCTCTATGATGTGCAAATGATGGATATACATGATGTTGATAGGATGGTGATGCTAATAGGATGGAGGACATAAACTAATAGATGGAAGAGCCAACTTGTTCACAAATAACTCCTGATTTTTAGGTTTTCACCATTTGTTTTTATTGCACTTTTTGAGATTTTATGATTTTTTGTTGCTATTACCAAGATGCCTATTTGCCAGGTTTTCATCAACGCAATGATTTTTGATTTTTCACTTTTTTTGGTATTTTATTTTTTTAAATTTTTTTTGTTGTCGCCAAGATGCCTGTTTGCCAGGTTTTCATGAAGGCAATGATTTTTTTCAAGACATTTTTTGATTTTTTATGGATTTCTTCAAGACTTTTTCTGTTGTTTTTTGTATTTTTTTTTCAAGACTTTTTATGTTGTTTTTGTATTTTTTTTAGGACTTTTTATGTTGTTTTTGTATTTTTTTAGGACTCTTTTATATTTTTGTATTTTTTCAGGACTTTTTCTAATTTTTATGGATTTCTTTAGGACTTTTTATGCTATTTTTGGATTTTTTCAAGACTTTTTGTTGTTGTTTTTGCTGAGACATAAAACTTCTTAAGATGAATGCTATTGATTGGATCTTCAAACAGGTCCCCTTCAGGTGTAGACAATTGATAAGATCTAGAACCATATGCTGTAACAATGACAAATGGACCAAGACAATTTGGTTCAAACTTTCCTTTCTTCTCCCTATCTTGTTGACTGCAGGGGTTTTCCTTCAGGACCAAGTCACCCACTTGAAATGTTTGTGGTTTGACTATGATTTTAGCTATGGGCCATGAGTTGTTGATAACCCTTCAAGTGATCAACTACACATTGTCATCTCTCATCTAACAGTTCTAGTTCTTGCAGTTGAGAAAATTTGTAGTCTTCATCAGTTATGAGTCCCTTCAGTGTGACTTTGAGGGAGGGTATTTCAAATTCTAATGGAAAGACAACTTCAACTCCATACACCAAGGCATATGGGGCGGATCTTGTTGGTGTGTGAATTCTAGTTCTATAGGTCCACAAAGTTGGATTCAATTGAACATGCCAATCACGACCGACATTATTTATAGTCTTCTTCAAGATCTTCAAGATTGTTTTATTTGAAGCCTCTTCTTGGCCATTTCCCTATGGATAATAAGGTGTAGAGAACCTGTGTTGGATATGGAATCTTTCACAAAGTTCATCAAAATATTGATTCTTAAAAGGTTGCCCATTATCAATGATAATGGAGCTGGGAATGCCATACCGACATATGATGTAATTCAAGATAAAGGATGAAATTTGCTTGTCGGTTACTGTTGTCAAAGGGACATCTTCAATCCACTTGGTAAAATATTTTGTAGCTGTGATTCTAAACTTGTGTCCGTTGGATGAAGAAGGATGAATTTCTCCAACAAGATCAAGTCCCCATTGAGAAAAAGGCCATGTTGTAGTGAAAGGATGCAAATCTTATGCAGGTGCATGTATAAGGTTCCCATGGATCTAATACTTTGGACATTTCTTTACAAAGGTAAAAGACCCCCTTTCCATAGTTGGCCAATAATAACCTATTTTGACAAGTTTCTTAGCTAAGGTCAATTCACTTGAATGAGTTCCACAAATGCCTCCATGAACTTCTTGTAAGGATTTTTTGAATTCATCATGTTCAAGACATCTAAGAATTGTACCATCAAGACCATGTCAGTAAATGGTGTCAACGATGAAGGCATATCAAGAGGATTGGTGTATAAATTTTCTCTTTTGATTCTGAGAAAAATTTGGGGGTAAGATATTATCTTTCAAGTAGGTATAATTTTTCCATATAAAGGGGAATTATAACCAACCAGATGAAAAATAATTTGGGTCTCAAGATTATCATACGAAGGAATAAACAATTGTTCCACCAAGAGTTCATATCGAGTTTAATTTTTCTAATATTTGTAGTAGTGAAGCAATCGTAGCCATGGCATTTGTAGCTTTGTTGCCAATTCTCAGAATACGTGTGAACTTGATTTCAAAAAAATATTTATTAAAATCATCAACCATGTTCTTATAAGGTATCAAATTGTCATCCTTGGTCTGATAATCATCATTGATTTGGTTAATGACAAGTTATGAATCGCCATAGACTTTTAGATCTGTGATCCTCCATTCCAATGCTACTCTCATTCTAATAATTAGTGCTTCATATTCAACTATGTTATTGGTGCAAGGAAACATTAACCGATAGGATTGTGGAATAGTATGCTCCTGAGGTGTGACAAATATAATGCCTACCCCAGAGCCATGTTGCGTATAGGATCCATCAAAATATAGTGTCCATGACTGCTTTGTTGTTGCTGTGAAAACCTCTGCATCAAAAAATTCAATGTGCATTGGATGATTTACTTGTAAGGGTGATTTTTCCAACTGACTTGCTATGAATTTTCCTTTTATGGCTTTTTGATCTACATAGTGGATATCAAACTCACTCAAGATCATCACCCATTTGGCTAGCCTACCTGTTAAGGTAGATTTGTTCAAGAGGTACTTTAATGGATCAATTTTGGCCACAAGTTTAACTGTGTGGGCTAACATATAGTGCTATAAATTTTGGGAAGAAAACACTACTGCTAAACAAGTCTTTTCAATAAAAGTGTAGTTAAGCTCATGACTTGTCAAGGTCCTGCTAATGTAATATACAACTCATTCTTTTCCTTATGTATCCTCTTGTGCCAAAAATGCTCCCAAGGATACCTTTGTGGCCGAAATGTAAAGTACGAGTGACTCCTCTGGTACTGGTGGAACCGAGACTTGTGGACTCATAAGATATTGCTTGATTTGAGTGAATTCTATTTCACACTTTTCTTCCCATTTGAAAGGAACATTTTTGTGCAAGAGATGTGTGAAAGGAAAACTTTTGTCTGCTAGTTGTGCAATGAACCTTGTGATAGATTGTAGTCTTCCTTATAGGGATCGAAGTTAATTGATATTTCTTGGTGGTGGCATCTCCATGATGGCTTGGAATTTTGTTGGATCTACATCTATTCCATTTTTTGAAAGAATGTATCATAAAAGCTTCCCAGATTTGACCCCAAATACACACTTCTTTGGATTTGATCAAACCTTGAATTTTTCCATTCTGACAAATATTTTAGATAGGATTTCTAGATGTCCCTCTCTTGTATAAGATTTTGTTAATAGATCATCCACATAATCTTCTATGAAAGTGTGCATCATTTCATGAAAAATAGTGGTCATAGCTCGTTGATAGGTTGCATCTGCATTTTTGAGTCCAAATGGCATCACATTCCAACAATAGGTGCCCTAGGGACATGTGAAAGTAGTCTTGTCTTGATCCTCAGGTGCGATCTTGATCTGATTATATCCTGAGAATACATCCATAAGTGAATACATGGTGTGTCAAGATGTCATGTCCACAATTGTGTCAATCCTAGGTAGAGGAAAATCATCTTTCAGACATGCTTTATTCAGATCTCAAAAATATGTACAAATTATGATACACCCATCTAGTTTTGATACTGGTACATTGTTAGAGATCCATTCTACATAGTCAATGGACTGAATGAACCCTACATCCAATAGTTTCTTCAATTCCTCATTGACCAACAATGTGACATGTAGATGCATCTTTCTAAGTTTTTGTTTTACTAGTTTTCCCCCCATCATTATAGACAAATGATGCATGATGAGATTAGGATCCAATCTAGGCATATCCGCATATGACCAAGAAAATCTGATTCAATTGGATTTCAAGAATTCTATGAACTTTGGTATCTCTTCCTCTATTAATGAAGTAACAAGTTGTAAGATCTTTGGTTGTTCTGCAGTGTCTATGTTGATTGCTTCCGTTGTTTTGATCAAAATAGAAGATCTCTCTTGGTAACACTCCAGGAGAGTGTCAAGTTTCTCATCCTTCAGTGCCTTTGAAAGGTTTTCACCATCAGATATGCTCTTTATTTTTCCATTGTCATGATCTAACAGTGCTGTTTTTCGGTTTTTACCATTAGATTGATCTTTTATATTAATGATTTTGCAGCTAAGAAACTTGGCACTCTCCTGATTGAAATCTTGATTATGAGATTTGCTGGTGGAACCTATTTCGGGATTGGAAGAGCAAAGGAAATTTACAATGGCTTCATCATCATGGAATATAGGGATATCAATAGGTTTAGTTTGATCCCAATCAATAAGCTCGAGATGGATTAAAGGCAAAGGATCATTTGGTTGAGTGAGGTCAAGGGCTGTTAAGGTCATGAAATAGACATGATTATCATTCTTGATATAGGGAAGGTCTATGATGGTATCCTCCTATCGATTATCAATCTAATTTTGAACCAAATTGTCCTCGCTCGAGTCATTGTCAGATTGAAGTACATAGTCAAGTGGTTGAGTGCTTGAAATTTCTCCTTGTGTAAGTATGGGTGTATATTTTTGTATGACATCAAACTTTTTATCTCTCTGAAATTCATCATCATAAATTGTATCCCATTCATATTCATTTGAATTAGTGTTGGAGTTATCCTATAATCTGAGAATCATTAAGGCTATTTCTTCATGGGATTTCTTTAAAGTTGCTTCTTCCTAAGTTTTCTTTAAAGATGCTTCTTTTATATCTTCACCATACCCAAGTCTTGTTTTATCCTTTGAATGTGTTATTGTTTGTTGAATGGGCTCTATAATTCCTTCCTTTCTTTTACCTAGGGGACTAGTTCCTTCATAGCCCATCCTTTGCATTATAGTATAGCCTTTACCATATTTTTTTGTAGGAAATTTGATATGTAAAATGACTTTATATTCATCCTTATATAGCCACTTGATAATTTCTCCATCTTCGACTTCATTTTCTTGAGTATTAGCTTTGATAAATTTTCTGTCAAACATTATGATGGGTACTGAAGAAAGTGCTCTTGATGTGGAGGCTATTGCAACTTGTTGTTTGGATATTGTGGGTTGGCCATATGATCTTGGAGAGATAGGTAAGTTAGAGAGACATAATGAATATTCTCCCACCCCTTTGTCCTTCAATTGCAATTTTGTGCCAAAGTTCTCTATCAATCCTTTTGATTGGTCATTATGATTTGACGGGGAAACAAAAAGAGCCTCTCCATTATGTGGTACAAAAGTGTCCTGGGTAGCTCTTAGATTAGAACAAATTTGGATGTTGTTGTGATCTACCGGTATAAATATCTCCTTTCCGTCATAGGGAAATTTGAGACATTGATGGTATGTTGATAGTACTGCCTGCATCTCATGGATCCAAGGATGACCCAAAAGTATGTTGTAAGAAAGGTCTTGATCCAAAACTTGAAAAAAAGTATTTTTCAAAACATGTCCCACTCTGATAGGAAACATGATAAGACCCTTGGAAGCTCGCTCTTCATCATCATATGCTTTAATTGTTATATTCCTTCTTGGATCAATAGAATCATTAGAAAATCCCAAGGCACAGACCAAATTTAAAGTAAAAATATTCAAGTTGGCTCCTCCATCTATTAAGACACGCCTGATTCAAGTTTCATGGATCATGACTTCTAGATAAAGCGAGGAGTTGTGAGGATGATACATGAAGGCATCGTCTTTTTTAGGAAATGATAGGCAAGTGGGTGAGGACAAGTGTCCCGCCATGGCTTGAAACTTGTTAATGTCCAAATTGGTGGATACAATTGTGTCGATGAGAGCCTTCTCTAAAATGTTCTTATGTGCTAGGGATATCTTGAGAAGCTCTAAGATAGTGATTTGGGTCGATGGTTTTTACAATTGATTGACTAAATTATAGTGACTTGGAGGAGGGATAGTTGTTTTGGATGAGCTCCCTTTTAAGACAACTTTAGGTTGTCCCCTTGTTGTCACATTAACTTGTTGATATTATTTCTTTTTCTTGACCTTGATAACATTAACCCACTCGCCATTCATGTACATGTGGTTGATTATGGTATCCTGGGCATGGTTTAAATTTTTTTCTTTGCCATTTGAAGGTTATCCTTTCTGATAGTTTAGAAGAGGGTCTTTAAATGCTTGATGATCTTCATTAGCATGATGTCCCTCAATTGTTATTGTGCCATTTTCTATCAAATCTTGGACTAAATTTTTCAATCCTTGACAATTATTTGTCCTATGTCCCTTGCATCTATGGTAGTCATAGTAATACGACTCATTCCATGATGGTGGTTTGAATCGTGGCTCATAATCTCTTTGAGGTGGTAAAGTGATGGGATTTTTATCCATAAGCTCTTTGAAAGCTAATTCAAGAGATTGGCCAAAAGGAGTGAAACTTCGTCGATTTGAAAAAAATGTGACTTGGGCGGATTTGCATTTTGAGTGTTTATGAGACTATTATTGAAGTTACCTTGATTATTGCTATTGTTCAGATTGGTAAAAATTCCTTGACTGGTGTTGGTTTCTTGATTGGTGTTGCTATTGATTTGATTGGTTGAATTTCCTTGATTACTCGATAGATTGAAGATGAATGGTTTTTTTGTCACATTGTTTGCATCTACCACACCATCATTGACAACATTCTTGGTTCTAGTCCAAAATCTCAATTTTTCATTGTTGTTGTTATGATTGGATGAGTTTGGAATATCTTTTTCAAGTTTTATCACTCCTCTCTTGACTAAGGCTCCTTCAATAGTGATTTCATTCTCAATCAACTTCTCAAAATGTGGATGACAATGAAGGTTGGGCCTATAACTCATTTCTTGATTAAGACTGTCAATGAAAATATCCATCTTTTCCTTTTTAGGAACTGGACGAGAATATCGTGGGAATAATCTTCTCAATCTTTGTAGGAATGTGATGAAGGATTCTCTAGTCTTTTTCTTTTCTCTGCATAGATCAAGCATAGTTATTTGATGTTGAATGTTGTAGGAGCATTGGGATATAAATTTTTTGATCAAATCCTCAAATGTCTTGATGGGTGGAGTGATTTTAGAAATCCATTCCATGGATTGACAACACAAACTTCATGGAAAAAATATCATCAAGTATGTGTCCTCGTGTGCAAATTCAAGGCTCATGTTTCTAAATTCCCTCACGTGGTTAATAGGATCTGTTTTCCCATTGTATCTATCAAATTTTGGAATTTCACAATGTTTTGGAAATGGGATCATGTTGAGATGTCTATCAAAAGGATATGGGAAAATATATTCCAAAGAATACTTCTTTTTTGTGCCCCCTTTTAGTTCTCTCATTTGTTGGGTAAGAGCACTAAGATCATTTAAGGAAGTTTCATTCTTTTTAGGATTTTCTTTAATGTTCTCTGTATCATAGTTCGAGGGAAATTTTGAACCTTGGTTTGCCAATAAAAGAAAGTATCTTTCTTTATTTCGCTCTAAGATCTTGTCCATAGCTATATGAAACTGTGGATCTTGTTCAGCTTCTTGAAGCATTTCATTGGTTATTTCATCATTTGAAATATTTCCATGTGTTCAAAAATTATGAAAAGGATTTTCTTCCCTATCACCCATGTTGCAAAGTGGGTTCTCTCTTTCGTCTTCTTCTCTTTGTTTATGAGACCTTGTGACAACATGCATATGCTTGTATCAATTTTTTTAGTGAAACTTAGATCACAAATGGGAGTGCAATTTGTTGGATAATTGATGCCTTGGCCAAATAGGATGATGGGTCCTATTGATATGACTACGAAATTTCTAATTTTCAGATTTTTTTCCATACATGAAGGATGATAGATCCTATTATGGAAGTTAAACTAAAAATCAAAAATTGATGCACTTAAAGATGTTTTGATCTTAGTTTAAAAAATGATGGTTTTGCAAAAAGCCTAATTTTTACAAGTTTTGCTCTATTGTAGTAATTGATTTGGATGGTTGGAGTATTATATTGCTGGTTATGGAATGTAAGAACGAAGAATGGGTTGAGTATGATTATGCCTTTGTGAAAGAGCTCTTTGTTGATAATTTAAGCTTGTGAATATAAAGGCTCTAAAGAAAAATTATTAGTAAATCCTCTATCAAAGTCAAGATATCTATGGATGAAAGTCTGATAGTCAAGAAAGACCTTCCTACTTTGGTACAAGAAGTGTCTCCTTTTTAAAATTTTCTTATAACTAAGTTGCTTCTTTGGTTTCCTGATTCTTTTAGCAAGGGATTTCTTGATAAATGTTGTTGATTTCCAATCCCTTAACATATGAGGATCAATATAAATGTCAGTTTGATTTGTCAAATTCTTGTGTTTTCTGGAGGATCTTATCTGAATTAATGTTTTGAAAACACAAGCAGTTGTAAAATAGTTGTTTTCAAGTCCTAGAATCTACAACATTGAGTGTATGTTCAAGAATCAACCATGATCCTTTTTTATTTGAACAAGAAGACACTTAAAGTAGATTCACTCTTAAGGTCAAAAGGTCATCGTTAACACCACAAACCACATCTTAGAACTATGTTGACTCACACAAGCTTGTCACCCCCTAGAGGGCGCCCACATTTTTGTCTTTTCTAGGTCTTAACCAAAGTGGAATGCAATGGAAAGGGATTCTTTGTAGTTATATGGTATCTTGGGGGAAGATTCTTCCCTCCCCTTGCACTCTGAATGTTAGGATGTTTAGAAACTGACAAGTTGGCCACTATGCTTAAGGTGTTTAGTAAAGGTTTTCATTCAGTGCGATAATGAGAAAATCGCTCGAGAGGTCTCCCTACATTTAGAACAAAGGCTTTGGGGATGAATATCATATACACACTGCCGTCGAGTGTATTTTCATCAACAAGTCACTTTTGATTATAGTGGGTTGGAAAACTTGGCTTTAGTTGTTCCCACTTAGTTCATTCCCATAGGGTGAGTACTTTTTCCCACTATGAGAGACCTTCTAAAAAGGATTTAATAAAGAAATAAATTGCATTAAATAAAAAGATGAGTTTGGCATTTTGATCACCCAGTAAAGCGGAGAGCATAGGCCAATCACTATCCAATCACAACAAACAACGTTCAATTTTAAAGCCCAAATGACAATTTTCTATTCTATGTGAAGATATTGCTTCACAAAAGACATGATGTTCATTTTAAATGAGATAGAAATGTATGATGACTACCCTAGGATTGGTGTATTTTAATTCAAATGTCTACCCTAAGATTGGTTCATTTTAATCCAGAAACAACAATAAAACCACTAGTCACGGTTGCATCGGATCTAGACATCAGATTATACAAATTACAAATGTGCTAGAACATACATCATATGCGCTGCAAAAATAGTCAAATGCACTACAAAATCAATCATATGCACTAGAGAATCAGTCATATGCACTGGAGAATTAGTCCTATGTGTTGGAGAATCAGTCCTATGTGTTGGAGAATTAGTCATATGCACTGGAACAGTCTTCAAATGCATTATAAGAACTATTAGATGCACCAAAAAAGTTCTCAAATGTGCTAGAACGGGTGTTGTATGCGCTAATCCACATCTCCAGTCATGACCTACCAAAAAACTTGCAATAAAATATTAAAAACAAGGCAAGAGCCCCACAGTGGGTGCCAAAAATGTGTGTAAATATGTGGAAACAAAAAATAAGCTAAACAACACACCAATGAAACATTATATCAAAGAATCTAATTTAAACTAAATAAACTTCAAACCCAACAGATTCTTCAAAACCATCCCATTGTCCTTTATCTCCAAGGATTCGTTTTAAGCTGTTTGTTCTCAGATTGTATAAGAAGAAGCTCAATAGAATGACAACCTAGAGAATAAGATGATATGAAAAATGAATTATTATGCTAAATGATGTGAGATAAAGTTATGCTAAGATATGATGCTAAGATAATGAAACTATGATAATGAAACTAAGAATAGATTATGCAAGCTGTTCTACCATGATTATTTGTGCTAAGATGCTATGCTATGATGCTTGAATGCTAAAATATTGTGCTATAGTTCTCATGTTATTCCAATAGTTCCAGCATTATGTAAATAGTTCTAGATTTTCAAAGAGCCAAGAGGTCTTATTTATAGATTTTCAGAGGCAAAAGCTTAGTTGGAAAAGATCAACGGTTGAGATTCATTTCGGTAAGATGAACGGTGAAAGATGGAGAAGTTGGAGAAAAAGATGGAGGCTAGAGAGAAAGCGGGAAGATGTTTCCTTGCCACAAAACCTTTTCACTCAAAAATGAAGGTAACTTGCCATTTGTCATCTTTAGTTATGAGTTAGTTTTGGTGGTTGAAGATAATTCATCAATTAAATAATAAAATTATTTAATTTCATGTGACATGTGATTTTTGGAAACTTCTAATTAAATATTGAAAAAATATTTAATTATGTGTGAAATGTGCATAAGAAGATTCTAATTAAATATTAAAATATTTAATTATAAGTGAGATAGGTCTTTAGAAGATTTGGAGTGATTTTATGATTTTGAAAAAAGAAGAATATTTACTTTATTTAAAATAAAGCAATGTGGATTTCATGATTTTGAAAAAGAAAAATATTTACTTTATTAAAAATAAAACAATGTGCTAATTAAATTAAACAAATTGTAAAACTCATTTAATTAATTAAGAAGGAATCGTCAAGGAAGTAGATTGTAATCTAGTGAGCTCGAAAGTGTAGGGAAGGAAAATGACTCCACATGTACTCTCTCTTGAGGAGGTTCAAAAAAAGTGCACCGAAGGCCTGCATACCAATGATGGACAAATCCCGCAGGATGTAGGCACTTCATAGGTCCTTGGACCTACAAAGAAGGCACCTCAATTACTCTCTCTTGCAGGAAGGCTAGTGTAAGGGACTCCACAAAGTTGAATTGGAAAGTAGCTTCATAGGCGCACCTACAAAGAAACATGTTAATTTGTAGAAAAAAACATGTTAAAAAACAAAAAGAAGCCACATAGGAAAGCAAGAAGATAGATAGTCACATAGACAGTCAAAAATTAAAGGAGAAGCTTTCAAAGGGGTCCCTTGAGAACCCTGAAAAAAAAGGGATCCACTGAAGGGACACACAGTTTGAAAGTACAAGAGTATTTTTAGAAAATCAATTCAACATCAAGGAATCCTTTTGAAAGATGTTCACTTCATCAATAAATTCATAAGGAAGAAGGCCCCATTGCAAGGGGAAGTTCAAAAATTTTCCCGCAGGAGAAGGTGCTCCCTTGCAAGATTTTTTTTTCAAATTCTATCTTTATAAACCCATGATGAAGGAAAAATATTCTGCTAGGGGTCCTTATTGAGGAATGCAATTTTTGAAAAATATTTTCAAGAAAAGATTCATTGGCCACTGAATGTGTTTTCTAAACATCGAAGTGACATGATAGCCCCCCTCAGGATGGTGTGTGCCAAACAAAAAAGGAACATGAAATCCTAAGAAGAGAAAAACAAGAATGAAAAAAACAAGTGATGTTGTGGCTCGTGGAACATAACGAGATGTAATTGTGGTAATGTTGTCACACACATGAGGGACAACACTTGAGCACCACAACATCATGAAACAAGCACAAACAATAAGCACAAAGAGAGACGAGATAATAACATCACGAACAACGGACAGGGGCAATCTAATATTTTGGGGTCAAAGCTACTCATAAATATAGATAAATAGATATAACAATATATAAATGAACTTTCATCAACCCCCTACTATATTAGACCATATGAAGAAAGTACGTGAAGAAAAAATAAAAATAAAAATTGGGTGAACATGGAAGGGAAGCCTAAATGCCCACAACACTTTGCATCATCCCCAATTGTTGAAAATTAATACATAATAGAGGAAGAATGATGTGAAAAATAGAGAAAATTTTACAATATGAAAACACTCCTATATCCAAGCACCTACAAGGGTGATGAGGGTCATCCAGGAACATATAACACAAGCACGGGAGAACATAGTACACACACACAATCTATTATAAAGATAAAGAAGAGGTACCCCCTTTAACATATGAATTTCTGTCGCAATGCATATGCTTCTTCAAGCGACACATTTGACCGAACGCGACGCATCTGATAGACACCGAGCCGCATCCGCTCTACTGAGCCGCAGGTAATTGGTGAAATTTTTTTCTGGTTGTTGTTGTAATATGGATCTGACGCATCCGCGACCAGAAATTGATTACTTTTTTTTTTCTTTTTTTCTTTGGTATTTAAAAAAGGAACCAACCCTAGGATAGACACTTAAATTTGAATTTACCAATCCTAGGATAGGCAATCTAATTGGAATTTATCAACCCTAGGGTAGTCACCACACTTGATTTTTTTTGGTTAACAATGAACACCATGTTTTTGTGAAGCAACATCTTCACCTAGAATATACTTTTTTTATTTGGGTTTCAAATTAAACAACCTGATTTTTGTGTTTGATTGGATAATAGGCACAGGCTCTCCCCTTTACTGGGTGATCAAAAAGCCAGACCTATCCATTTTTCATACTTATGCATTTTACGTTTTATTACAACCCTTAGAAGGCCTGCTTTTGTGGGAAAAAGTACTCACCCAAGAGGAACGACCTAAGTGGGAACACCTAAAGCCAAGGTTTCCAACCCACCCTAATCAAAAGCAAGTTGTTGATGAAAATCCAACTTGACAGTAGTAGGCAGGATAACCATGCCCAAAGCCTTTGTTCTAAAGGTTGGGAGGTCTCTCGAGGGAGTATATCCATTGCCACACTTAACGGAAATACTTACTAAGAACCATAGTGTAGTAGCTAGCCGTGTCAGTAACCAAACATTGTCTCAATAATGGTGCAAGGGGAGGGAAGAATCTCCCCCCAAGACACTCACCATAGAATCACCACAGACTGTTTGCTCAAGAGATTCGGTATCTACTTTCGTCACTTTGAGTACGCACTTGGAAAAGACAAAAACACGAGCGCCCTCTAGGGGGTGATAGGGCTGTGTGAGTCGACGTGATTTTAAGCTATGGGCTGTGATTGTTATGATGACCCATTTGACTATAAGAGTAAGTCTGATTGAACATACATTTATGGTTTTAATTTCTGTGTTTTCCAACTGTTTGCAACAGATTTCAACAAATTGAAAACCACAAATTTGAACCAAAAACTTGTCAAAACTGAAAACTGTGTTTGGGTTTTCAAAAAAATTATCCATTGCGATGCAATCAATCTGTTGCACCGCAATTGCCAAACATCGAGCCACATTCACTCTAACGGGCCACATTTGAGTGTTTTTGCACCGCATTCGCTCTGATGAGACACATTTGATCTATTCAGAGCTGCATTTGCCATCATTGAACCGCATTCACTTAATTGAGCCGCATTTGATAGATATCAACCCACATTCGCCATACTACATCGCAATCGACATTTCCTAAACTGCATTTGACTTTGTGATCCTCATTTTCTTTGTCATACTGCATTTGCTGCGACGCATTTGCTCAAAACTGCAAACAACTCCTCACTGTCAAAAATAGAAAGTCCAAAACTTGTCTTTAGTTTAATCCAGTCCTCCTTCACTATTATAGTCCAAACAAAAATAGTCTATTGCTCAACTTTCTATCAAACATTGCATTTGTAGGTACCATTTTAGACTCACAATAGGTTCTCATTTGGCCTTCCATTAGATTGCATTGATAGCTTCACCATCTCCTTAGACACTCACTTTTGTAGATTTTAGGAGTTGACTCTTATCATTCATTGTCCAAACTTTGCATTCAATACTAGGTTCTCATTGGAACCAATTCCCCTTGTCACTTTTTCAATCCGTTTGTGAATTATTTCCCACTGAATAGTCTAGTGTGGAAATTTCACTTTGTCCTAGTTATAGTCCTTTTACGGTCCATTGGTTTTGAAAAATTGAATCATTGCAAAAAATTTGTTTGCCCAAGTTTGTCCTCTTTAGATCTCCCACTAGTAAGTAAATCTTAGGATCATTTATTTCATATCATTTGGCATCTCCATTTAGTGTCACTCCACTTGCATCCTCAAGCCTTTTTCATAGCACCCTTTAAAAATCCAAAAAGAAACCAAAAACATAGTCTCATATTTAGATCATTTTCTCCATCATCCCAAGTTGAGCAAAACTTTGTATGGTTGAAACTAACTACAGAAAAAGAAAAGACTCATGGATTCCTTTGGAAAAGACACCAACTTTCTTGGGTTCACAACTGGCATGAACTCATTTCCTAATGCCACGAACAATCCTTGTTTTGACATGGAAAATTCCAACTTCAATACTTTTAGTGAGATGAACATCCCATCATCTCCATCACATCTTTTTGAACCATTTATCTAATGGGATGAAAATGGGGATGTCTTTGAAGAAGACATACAAGCTGCTGCTCAAAACCCAGAAGTGTCCTCTTTTGTGGAAGAAATGGTCTTAAATGACTCTTCTAGATTACTAGCTATGCTCCTTGACCAAGGGGCTAAGTTACCAAAGGGATTTGATCTTAACACTCTTAGACCAACTTCTCCCACTCGAACATCACACAATTCCTCCATGGGAGTCTCTTCACAAAATATCATCAACACAATCAATGCTACCTCCCTTGGTCATACTACCACCACAACCAACACAACATCTATTGGGGGATCATCTTCCCAAACCAACACCACATCACAATCCATCCCCCAAAAAAAATCCACCATTCCTTCACAAACAATGGGGGCAACCACATCAAACCTCTTTGGAACTACATCTAGCTCCATGAGTACATCAACAAACCTATTATTAGGTTCTTCAAGTGCCATAGCAACCAACTCATCCAACCCGTTTGGGAGAAATAAACGAAGAGTTTTCATTCAAGGCACCCAACCCACTTCATCACAGGTTAATACCAACATTCCTATGACCCAAAACATGAACATTCCTCAAGGCCACAATCTCTTATTTGGACAGGGCAATCAAGGCGCTCACTCCTTCACTCCATTTGGGCATCAACAAGCTCAAAATCAACAAGGCCATCAATCTTTCACTCCATTTGGAGATCAACAAAATCAAAACCAGCAAGGTCCTCAAATTCAGTCCAACATGGCAGGATATCACATCCCCACTTACACCTCTCAACTCCATACGCAACAACACATTCCTCATCAAAATACTCATTTCCAACACCCGCCTAATCACAACACTCATTTTGCTCACCGACAACCCATTCCAAATCAACACATCTCCTCACAACATTTGGGGACTCAAGCCACCTCTATCACCAACATAGGTGATGCTACCAACCATCCAATGGTGGAAGCACTCACACTCCAACTCGCTGCTCTTCAAACACAAGTGGAGACCTTGCAACAATCCAATAAAAAGTCGTACATGTCACATGACTTGTGTCCATATCCGTTTGACACAACCTTGTATATGCTACCATTTCCTCATGGATATGTAGTCCCTCATTTTCCCAAGTATAAAGGTAAAACAAACCCCATTGAGCACATAAGAGAACTCACCACTAGTTGCATTGACATTGCGTATGAGCAAACTTATCTCATGAGACTCTTTTCTAGAAGTCTTGTAGGTTATGCACTAGAATGGTTCTTGCTTTTTCCTAAGGGAATAAAAACATGAGATGAATTGGAAAACAAGTTTGTCAAAAACTATGCTTACAACATTGACTCAGACATTGACATCGCCTCCTTATGCAAACTTACCCAAGAGGATGCAGGAGAGACTTTCATTCCATTCTTTCAAAGATGGAGAACCTTAGCAAGCAGATGTCTGGTAGAAATACCTGAAAAAGGAGAAAGTAATCATGTTTGTACAAAATCTCCTTGGACCACTAAGGTATGGATTACAAGTCCATTGTTGCACCACTTTTGTTGACCTTGTTGAAAAGGGTGTGCAACTTGAGAAAGCCTTGATCGCCAAAGGCAAATTGAAATATGGTGGCAAAACAATCAACACCACCACCAATAATAAACCGAGTAGCTCAAATCACAAGAACAAACACTGGGTTAAGAACAAGCACATCACCAGTGATGGTGTAGTTGATGCAAAAACCATCAATGCAATAGGTCATGTACTCACAATCAAAGGAGTACAAAATTAAAATGCACCTGTAACTACACCAACATGAACTGCTAATGCTATCCAAGGCAATCATGCACAAATAAATCAAAGGCAGTTGCGTCAACCCTAGCAATTCCAAAAATGCACGTACACCCCTTTGGGTGAACCAATTGAAATTGTCTTAAAGAAACTTATTCAAAAAGGCATCATACAGTTGGAAGAGCCAAAACTGTATGACCCGAGTCAATTCAAGCCATCATGGTGGGATGACAGTTCATTTTTTGATTACCACCATGCCAAAGGGCACAAAACTTCCTCTTGTCACCAATTACGAAATCTGGTGCAAGACCTCATAGAGAACCACACCATTGAGTTGGGTGGTCAATATTTTACATCGAATGCAGATCA
Source organism: Sequoiadendron giganteum (assembly GCA_007115665.2). Classification (NCBI taxonomy): domain Eukaryota; kingdom Viridiplantae; phylum Streptophyta; class Pinopsida; order Cupressales; family Cupressaceae; genus Sequoiadendron; species Sequoiadendron giganteum. The sequence continues at coordinate 779,979,751 of CM021101.1, read as the reverse complement.
TACCATACACAAAAACCCACTGCAGGATCATGGTAAAGCTTCCTCGTCTAGCACAAAGCATACCAACAATCAAGCCAACCACATCCGTTCAACCTATAATAATTCCCGTCATACATATAATTATCCCGATGGTACTATTATCAACAATCTTCGCGTTGCTGATGAATATTAATGTGTTAATACCATCAACATTAAAAAGGCCCCAGAATGCAATGTGACTACACGTAAAGGAAAGGTCACTATCCCAGGTCCTTCTGCCTGTCAACCAAAGGTCACCATACCTGGTCCACCCGCTAGACAGTCCAACACAAAACTGGAGTTCAAAATTGTTGAGCAGTTAAATAAAACACCTACTCAAATATCCATTCTTGAACTACTCTGTATTTCACCTACGCATAAGGCCATCCTAGATAAAGTACTGCAAGAGTCATCTGTCCCTACCAACATCGATGTCAACCATTTTGAGACTATGGTCGGATACCTGAATTCACCTCACCACATCACCTTTTCTGATAGAGACTATTCCTCACCCAAACCATCACATAATGACGCCCTTCACATTGAAGTCTTTGTCCATAAGCATAAGGTTAGACGAGTCCTAGTAGATGGCGGAGCTGGATTGAACATCTTCTCTCTCAAATTGGTCAAAGCTCTTGAGTTTTCTGACACATGTGTAGATTCTAGCAAGAGCATCATCATCAAGGCATACGGTGATGAAGAATGCGCTTCTAAAGGCGCCATTACCATTCCACTACGGGTAGGACCCATCATCATAGACACAACATGCCAGGTCCTAGATCATGATATACACTATAATATCTTACTTGGTCACCCATGGATTCATGCTTTAAAAGCCATTCCATCCACGTACCACCAATGCCTCAAATTCCCTTTTGATGGAACTGAGATCACTATCCTAGGAGATCCCAATCCATTCCAATACTGCACCAACCTGTGAGCCACTGCTGAGTACCAGGTACCCATCAATTGAGAGGCCTCATCTTCCATTTCATCTAAATATATTGACCCATTCACACTCACGAAATCATCCATTCCATCATCTTCTACCACACCATCTCCATCAGTCTCCATCCCAAGTAATGACTTTCAGATCCAAGACTTTGGTTGTGGAGAGTTCAAACTAAATACGGCTTACTGTATAACCACAATACCGAAGCCACCCAAGGTCTATGGTAGACCATGTTTTGTAATAGAGACCAAAATAACTTTCATATTCTACCAAAAAGTGTTTTTACACGATGGGGCGATATAGGTAATGAGGTCATTATTGACATGGATAACTGGATCTACAAAGACCCAATAGAGTTATCTCCACTACTGTTGCATCTCTATGGCAAGGGGTATGATATATGCAAAGCCCAAGGTTTTGACGGTACAAGCAGCCTTGGAAAGAACAACAACGGAAGATGGGAACCTATTATCATGACGACAAGACCAAGATACATAAGGCTAGGGTTTGACCAAGTCAGAACTGACAATCAACGTACTCTTGAACTTTCAAGTAAGGTTGTATTGGCTACAGAAAGTGTTGAGACATGAGAAGAATCCCTCACTGAAATTGACTCAGATGAATGGGAGTAGGGATCTGATAAAAAAGTCAGTGACTATGACATTGATGAACTATTCTTGGAACCTGGCCAATTTTCCTTTGACGAACGATTTTACCAAGAATATAACATAGACCCTATTGACCGACATTCTAAAAATAAGGAATGGGTATGCATTCCTTGGAACCCAGAAGAACACAAGGTGTCATCGACAATACCTGAATCATCCCATCCCATTCCTAAGCCCACCCATGAGCCTAACCTACCTGAGTCCACTATCCATACTTTTGGAATGCCAACTACCAGTCACGATGTTGACAATTTATCCCATATTATGACTTTGAATTCGATTCATCTGACTCAGAGTATGGACCATCCATTGCATTAGACACAAAAGTGGAAATTGAAAACTTTGCCTTTACACTCGAGGCATCAATTTGCACACTTTACGTATCCTCCCCACCCTTCACCAATACTGACGATGGGATCCCTCTTGTTTATCCACAACTGATCAACTGGGACCAACGAGACTCACCAGCGATGGACATATTTCAAAATGATGAGGCAATTGCAGAATTCATGAGGCTAAGAGAAGGTATTCCATGGGGTGATCACAAAACTTGATTCTCCATTGATCTGGATTGTGCGGATTACTTTGAGGAGACTGTGCAATCCTCCATTCGCAAAAATACAAAAAAGAAAAAATAAAAGGAAATGCCTTTAGGGGAAAACCGCAAGGCACCTTCTGGCAATAAAATAGTAAAAAAAAAGGATGTATCCGAAGGTGAAAACCTCTCTGAGGCACCTAAGGATGGAGGATTGGACTTTCTTCCCATAACATAGGAAAAATCATTGATGCTCATTGAAGACACAGTGGAAGTTAACATAGCCACACCAGAGAATCCCAAAATGATCCTCTTGGCTGCATCATTGTCAGACGAAGAAAAACTTGAATTCAAACAATTCTTCATAGATAGGAAAGTTAACTTCACATGGTCATATGCTGACATGCCAGGTCTTGATCCAGCATTGGTTTTACATCATCTTCCTCTAATCCCAGGAATCAAGCCAGTCAAACAAAAGCTGCGCAAGATACATCCATAAATCGTGCTACTTGTCAAGGCTGAACTAAAGAAGTTGTTGGATGTTGAATTCATAAGGTCAATAGACTATGTTGATTGGATATCCAATCTTGTCCTTGTTACAAAGCCAAATGGAAAAATCCGTATCTGCACGGATTTTAGAGATTTAAATAAAGATTGCCCAAAGGATGACTTCCCCCTACCAAACATAGACATGATTGTTGATCTCACGGCAGGGTATGAAATGCTATCTCTCAGGGATGGTTTCTCAGGCTACAACCAAATTAGAATTGCAATAGAAGATCAACATAAAACAACATTCACTTGTCCTTGGGAAACATACTATTGGAATGTCATGCCTTTTGGCCTAAAGAATGTAGGCGCTACATAACAGAGGGCTATGACAACAATCTTCCATGACATGATGCATATTTTAATGAAAGATTATGTAGATGACTTATTGGTAAAATCTTTGACAAGAAAAGATCATCTCCAAGTCTTGGACAAAATATTTAGATGGTTGGAGGATTACAAGGTTCAATTGAACCCAAAGAAATGTGTTTTTGGAGTCACTTCAGGCAAGCTGTCAGGATACATAGTTTTGCGCCGAGGCATTGAGGTTGACCCTGCAAAAGTAAAAGCAATTCTGGACATGCCTCCTCCAAGAGGAATCAATGAGCTACGAACACTTCAGGGTAGACTATAGTCTATTCGCCACTTCATTGCACAGTTGGCCGACAAATGTCAACCATTCCAATATCTAATATGCAAAAGCATTCCTTTTGTATGGACAGATAAGTGCAACATACCCTTTGACCAGATTAAAGAATATCTATTAACACCACCAGTGTTAATGCCACCTATTGAGGGCAAACCATTGATCTTGTATGTCTCCGCAACAACAAATGCATTGGGGGCATTATTGGTGCAAAATGACCATGAAGACAAAGAAAGAGCCATATATTACATCAGTCGTACATTAATTAGATATGAGCTCAATTACACAACCATTGAATGTGCATGCCTGGCAGTTGTCTGTGTAGTGTAGAAGCTAAGACACTATATGCTTAGTCATCAAACACATTTGGTAGCAAAGATTGACCCATTAAAATATCTCCAGAGTCGAGTAGCATTGACAGGCCATTTGGCAAAATGGGTCATGATCTTGAGTGAGTATGACATACAGTATGTGGAGCGCAAGGCTATAAAAGGTCAAGTAATAGCAGATCAACTGGAAAATCCACCCATCCAAGACACTCATCGATTGGTTACTGATTTTCCTGATGAGTCTATCTTTCATGCAGAACCAACATTACCATGGAAACTATACTTTGATGGATCCCACATCGGTCACAGTTTAGGAGCTGGCATATTATTTATCACACCACAAGGGGATTCAATTCCTAAATCATTTCGAATCACTTTCCCTTGTACAAATAATATTGCAGAATACAAGGCATTGGTCATAGGTCTCAAAATAGCAATCAAATGGAAAATTTAGACATTGCTTGTATTCAGAGATTCTCAATTAGTTATCAATCAGGTGAATGATGACTATGACACAAAAGATGAGAAATTGCTTCCCTATAAAAGAATGGTGGATAGTTTCCTAATGTATTTCAAGATGATTGCATTTGAACAAATCCTGAGAACATAGAATAAAGCAGCCGATGCAATGGCTACCATTGGATCTCTCCTGGACATCCCTAAGAATGTGTCACAATTCAAATTCTTAGTGGAACAGCTGCCGATGCTGGCATACGATATTCCAGAGTTAGAAATGGTGTGTGAGATTGTTATTCCCAGTTTTCCTTGGTACTAGGACATATACGACTATCTTAAATCCCAAACCCTCCCACCCAACATGTCCAACAACCAACAAAAATCTTTTATCTGAAAAGCGGCTAGACATACCATCGTCAGTGACACCTTATACCGCGGTGGCTTTGACAACACCCTTCTTTGCTATCTTGACACTGATGAAGCCCAAAATAATTTATGAGAAGTACATGAGGGTATATGTGGATCTCATTCGAGTGGTCCAACCTTAGCTAGGAAAGTCACCAGACTTGGGTACTACTGGCCGACATTGGAAAAGATTCTCTTCAGTTTGTCAGAACATGTCAGAAATGCCAGGTGCATAGTGATCTGATTTATGCACCTGCATAGGAATTGAGACCTATCACTTCTCCATGGCCTTTTTCACAATGGGGACTCAACCTCGTGGGTAAAATTCATCCATCCTCTTCCAATGGCCATAAATTCATAATAACCACCACTGAGCATTTTACTAAGTGGATTGAAGCCGTCCCTCTCACCTACATCATTGGTAAACAAATATCCAAGTTTATCCTAAATTACATCATTTGCCGGTATGGTGTCCCATAATCCGTCATCACAGATAATGACAGTTCATTCAAAAATCAGGACGTTCGTGAACTCTGTGAGCGATTCCACATCCAACACCATTTTTCCACTCCATATTATCCACAAGGTAACAACCAAGTTGAGGCATCTAACAAAACAATCCTTCACATTCTGAAGAAGACCGTCAATGACGCTGGTTGAGATTGGCACCTACAACTTAATCTTGTGTTATGGGCCTATCGTACCAGCATCCATACCCCCACTGGAGCCACTCCATTTTCCCTGGTCTATGGATTTGAGGCCATATTACCCATCGAGGTCGAAATTCCTTCTCTCCGAGTCTCTTTGAAAGGAATGATTGATGATGAAGAGTACAAACATACCCGCCTACATGAGGTAGAAATGTTACAAGAAAGATGAAAAAATGCCTTAAATCATTTGCAGGCATATCAAAATCGTCTTTGCCGAAGTTACAACAAAAGAGTCATGGTGAGAAAGTTTGAAATCGGTGACTTGGTTCTCATGCAGAACCCCAAAAATTAGGTAGACCGTGAAAAACTAGGAAAGTTTGAGGCTAATTGGCTTGGTCCTTATATCATTACTGTTGCATTTGGTTTCGGAGCCTATTAGTTGGCCACACCTGATGGAGAACAACTGACATAACCTATCAATAGTTTACATCTGATAAAGTTCTACACATAGCATGAGAGAGCTGAGTTGAAAACCTACAAAATACAAAAAAATAAAAAAATAGCAAAAAAATCATCCCTTGATGAAAACCTGGCAAACAGGCATCTTGGTGACATAAAAAAAATCAAAAAATGGCAAAAATAGTAAAAAGAAATGAATTCATCCAATAGTGAAAACCTGGCAAATAGGCGCATTGGATAAGTACCATGGTGAAAACTTGGTAAATAGGCGCCATGCGTAGTCGATCGTTGCTTCGTCATCTATTGTTACTCAAATCGACCTTAATTCATTTGTCATAATCACAAAGGCCTAACACATTCATGACATCCATCCTAAGTTATGTCAATTTCAACCATGGTTAAGCATTTGGTTGACATCATCCCTTGCATATCCTTGCCTTTTATCTACCTATCTCCATATCATTGAACTCGGGTATTCCCCGACCTGTCTGGGGGCAAGACCTTTTTCAATGCAATTGCAGTGGGTATCGCACATGATCCTACATTCTTACAAAGTCCTGAAAAAATAATAAAAATCTTAAAAAGTCCTGAAAAAATCATAAAAATTTGAAAAAGTCTTGAAAAAAGATCTAAAAATTCAAAAAGCGTCCTGAGAAAATACAAAAACATCCAAATCAGTGTCAAAATCCCAAAATCAAAGTCAATCTAATCAATTCAATCGATCATGTCATTTCAGTCTTTGTCCGAACTACGTTATCTCTGCACTTTTGCTACATAGGCAAGATTCATCTTTGAATCCCTGAGATAGTAGGTCAGTCCTTCTAGGTTGTTCAAAAGAAAATCATGTTTCAATCTTTCATCCTTTGGACAACGTCATTGGTTGTGTCGAACTACGAGGTCTCTGAGTGCACGATGTAGGTAAGGCCATCAATTGATAGACCCCTGAGGCCACACTAGGTCAGTCCATTAAGGTTTGTGGAAAAACTTACACACACGTCAGACTATCTTCAAATCAAGCAAATCAGCTATCAAATCAAAAAAATCATCTATCAAATCAAGCAAATCTATTTTCAAATCAAGCATATCTTCTGTCAATCTCAAGCTATCAATCTATCAACAATCTATTCCATCAACACTTTCAGTCACTTCAGCATGTCAGCAATGACATGTAGTCAAAATCCTATCAAGATAATTTATCATGGAAAAAATTGGAGTTCTTCTTTAGGATGTGTCCTTCTGAAGAGAAACTCTCGTCACTTCTTTATGCTTTTGGATGTGTCCTTCTTAAACATCATCATCATCATTTGGCATTTTGATGGATTCTCCTAACTCCGAGAATTGATCTCCTAGATATCAACGTCATTTAGGATGTGTCCTTCCTGAATTTGATATCGCTTGACATTTGATGAACACATGACATTAAAACACTTGGAAATTTTTTTTTGTCTTTTGATAATTATCATGATATTAGTTCCTTATGTCTTAGGAACCACGACGTATCATGATGACTATCCTTGTCTACTTATCACTCTACTACTAGTTTCTCCAGGATATCCTGATTTCAGGATTTAGAGAAGCAACGACGTAGTACGATGATTTTTTTATTGTCTGTTTCTTTTACTATCATGTGGCTAGTTTCTCAAAGATGTCCTATCATTAGGATTTAGAGAAGCAATGACGTCTCATGATTGGCTTGGTTTTTTTTTTGGCAATTGATCATGATGAACTAACTAGGGGCAATTGTGTTCCTCGCATGAGTCATGATCATCCTTTGTCTTCGACTGTTGATCTATGTGATGGTTTGACCTTGCACACTATTGATCTATGTCATATCATAGTGTTTATTGGATATCATGATATTTTCACCCAATGATGATTAAAGAGCAACTAGGATAGTATTGTAGCAAATCTTTGAAGGATTTTTGTTTCCGCACTAACATCCATATTTCGTCTTCTCTTCTCTGGTTTGCTGACGATATCTTGTGATATACAAAAAAAAAATTGCATACATAATGACATGAGCATTTCATATTCACATCTGCATAAATCAAATACCATAATTCACATTGCATAATGCTATCATTTACATTCATCCACATTACATTATAAAACCATCATTTGCATCAACATATAAGCATCATAAATAAAAATTTACACCAACATATAGGAATCACATCATCATCACATTAATGCATACATAACCACATCCATAATTGCATTCATCAACATAAGCATAATATCCATACATCTCATAGTATCATAAAAAAATCACATAAGCATCTCATAAAGCATTAGAATACTATAACACATAACACCATATAGGCCACATCAAAATTGCATCACAGGATAGAGTCATATGATATCCCAAAAATAGAGCTCGCTGGCTCGAATATCAAAATATACATGTGTCTAAAAGCAAGTCCTAAGATGGCCCTCCTCCATCTCGTGGAGGTGAACTGTAAGGTAATTGTGACTGATCCATCAAGTGGAACGTGACTTGAATAGGTTTCCTCTCCAATGTCTCACTCTGGGATCCTGTGGGATTAGTAACAGGAGGTTGGCTCTGCTCTGCCTGGTGTCCTGATGACACTGATCTATGTCCATGCTCTGACCTATGACTATGCCCAAATGAGTGCCTGTGAGAGCTATGTGACCTATGACCTGAAGACTGCCTTGATGTAGTAGACCCCCCAGCACTGGTATGACTACTACTGTGAGACCTACTACTATGTGTCCAGCTGCCACTACCTATCTTGCTATAGGATCGGGACAACCCTGGGTCTCGTCTATCTGGAGGAACAACCTGCTCATATAGCACCCTGTATCGGCCCCTGCTCTCTGCCATCTTGGCTAACTCCCAAGCCATATCCCCTGTCGGTCTAGAGCACAATTCTGCAAACTCGGTGACCCATCAATCTGACTCCTACCATCAGAGAATGGCTTGATCTCTCTCCACCCGAGTGACCTCTAGCTCCACTGCCAAGGCCTTGTTCTAAGACAAGGCCGCATCTAGTCTACTCTGTAGATCTGCAATCCATTGATCAATGGTAGCATCCATGGGAAAAATGGGTGATCTGCCACCCTCATCATCTCTGGAGATCATGTGCTCCTGTAGTCGCCGATCTGCCTCATCCTCCTCTTCATCTCACTCCCCCTCGGCCTGAACCTCCTTGACATCTATGTCAAGAGGGTGTCCCCCAATAAGTGGATCTGCTTCTACTCGCTCCTGCACTGCCACCTCTACCTCCACTCTCTCCTCTGCCACCACTTCCACCTCCTCCTCATAAACCACCGCCACCTCCTCCCCACCTCCTCTAGCCTCCTCGGCCCTCACCTCTGGCTCTCTCTCCTCCCCCTCCTCCCGAATGGGTGACAATGGTACACTGTCCACTCTCTACCTGACTCTCCTGGGCTGCCTCCACCCTTGGTCATCTCTCCTCCTCCCAGCACCCTTGCCATCTCTCCCACCTCCTCCATCTCCACCTCCTCTATCATCTCCACCCCCTCCACCTCCCCCACCTCCTCCATCTCCCCCATATTTGTCTCCTCCTCCCCTACCACCGTCTCTACCCTCAACACCTCTGCCATCCCTCCCTGTATCTCTGCCACCCTGACCTCTCCACGGAATCCATGTAATGACTAACCTATGATCTATAGGTGGCGGACCATCAGGATCTGTCAAAGGGATGGGCCTATGAAGCTGCCACCAGTTGTCAAACTCGGAAGACATCCTTGGATCTGCTAGACCCCCTCTCCATGCCCACTGAACTGCCACTAAGCTATTTGCCTGCTGCTTTGCCACTATCACTGATATGGGCAGCCCCCACATGGTCTCCCTAGAAGACCAAGCATACTCTGCCATGCCTACTGGCACAACCTGTTTCTCACCAAACTGTCATATTACCCACTGGGGTAGGTACATCTCAATGATCCACTGAGTCTGAACGGTATGACCGATCAAATACCTGAACTATCTGCAAAAGGACAGGTAGCCATCCTCATCTGACCACTACGCACAATCTCTATAGGGTCTCCAAATGAAGTTGATCATCATGTCAATCCGATGACGCTAGTACCTGGTATCTCCCATGCGAGTCTGACTCACTGATCCTGCATATAAGTAAACATAAGGCATCTCATCACTTAGCTATTGAATCTGCACTAGTGGTCAAAAAATGAGAATGCGCTCCCATACCCAGATCATTAAGAGGGTAGTACCACAATTGATACTGTGCCCTTGGTGATAGATGACCTCATGTAATTAGTGGTACAACATGGCCAAGAAGCATGGCCCCCAAGTGAAAACAATCCCCTGTAGTTGCATGTGAACAAGAACATCTCCCCATCCAATAGGAAATCTGTGACCACGAGGATCAGGGATTAGTAATCCGATGATCAGGGTCATGAGCATGGCATCAAACCTCGGAAATCGGTCAGCTACAATGTCCCAACCGATCTCATAACCATCGAGGAAAAACTGGGCACCATCGACACCCTCATATCTCTCTGTCAAGACCTGTCGCCCTTGGTGTGGATCATAGACCACCCTCTCTCCGCTAATTGAAATTCGGAGAATACAGCTAACATCCTCCAAAGTCACTATCGCCTCTCCAGTAGGCAGGTGAAACGAGCAGGTCTCCGAATGCCACCTCTCGCAAAGGGCTATAAGCAAACCTCTATTTGCTCAAATAACGGGCATATAGGTAACGTGATACAAGCCTAAGGCCATCAACCGTTGTCTCTATCTATCACTAAGATGATCTCTGAAAGCATAGGTTGCTGGTCAGAACTCTCGGGTATAAATGGGCACCAGCTGACTCTGCAAAGGGAAAGAGCAAGGATTATCACATACTAAGCAACATTATAGAAAATTTTACTACTACTGGCAAGTGAAGGGTTCATAAAAGTTAATCTCGGCACAAGTCAACAAAATTCAACTCTAGTCAACGGAAATTGCATCGCGTTGACCACAAATGCGTCACAACGAGCCAATTGCAAATCGGTGCATATCAAATGCGTTGCAATATGTTAAATATGTCATTCTAAATAGAAAATGCGTGATCTAACAATGAATGTGTCATTAGGATTGTCAATTGCATCGCAACTTTATCAAATGTGTCACCAATTTCTCAAATGCATCGCAAATCTGTCAATTGCATCGCAAAATGGCGATTGCGTCGTTCACCCTCGCAGATGTGCAATCGCACAAAAAACCTAGTCTACCCGTTGCACTTGCGTCATGATGCAATCAAATGCAGTGAATGCAAATGCATTTGTAGCTTACGCGACAACATTTGCATCGAACCGCATTTGTTTTCCCCTCATTAAACCCTAATAAATGCAATAAAATCAAAATTTGACAAGATGGATAGGGTACTTACCGGTGCCTCTGTGCCCTCGGGTTGTTGGAATGTGCGCACATGATATCCATGGTGTGTAGTCATCGGAATCACCATCGTCTCTTAGAGCTCTGGTTTCTTAAATATTCTATATAACAAATGAGAAAAAGACATTTGGATTGACCTTTTCAACCTATTTATAAGCTAAAAATTAGGGTTTTGACCTAGTAGGTTCTTCTGGAGGCTCATTTGACCACTTTTGATTGGCATTTTGGCTAGCCTAGCGTCCTTTGTTTTCGAAATCGTTCGCACTGTTACTTATCTGGTCATTAGTTTGACTAGTCAAGATATTTTCCAATTTTTTTTTGACCCCGGGTCGAAATTCGAAAATTTTCCCGAGGGGGCATGGGCACTCCGTACCTCCGCTGGGGCATATTATGGACTTGTTTTCTTTGCCACAATGCGACAAGCTGCATTATGACAAAGAGGGGCAAATGTAGACACCTAAAAATGACCTAGGCTTGCGAGCACTATTTTACCACCTTTCGTCATGACATGATTATAACATTTTAATTATGTTTCTAACCCACATTCAACTATTAATTAAATAATTTATAATTATTTAATTAATTCATAATCTCTCATTCTTCATAATTATTAAGTAAATAAATCTTATTTATTTATTTAATAGTGTCACTAATTAACAAAGTCTTCTTGCAATTAAATAAAATCTTATTTATTTAATTAATCCTTATCATTAATGTCCTCATGATTATTAAATTAATATATTTTAACATATCTATTTAATATGTCACTAATTCCTAAATCCTCTTTTAATTAAATAAATTCATTAATTTATTTAATTAATTAACTACTCCTAAATTAAATAATTATTTTAATTATTTAATTATGGCATGTGATACTTTGGTATTTTTAAATAAAACAAATCATTTAAAAATATCTCACATACTTAACTGATTCTTCATTTAGTAATTAATTTTAAAAATCAATTACTTCTTATCTCACAAAATCCCTATTTTGAATTAATTTAATTCAAAATAGAATTTATTCTTCTACAAATCAAGTAATTTCTCAAATTACTAATTTTCTAAAATCCCATCCTCTTGTCTTCTGTATTTTACTAATTTCATCTCCACTGTCACATTCAGTCTTGATTTAATTCATTTAATTAAATCTTATTCACACATATGGGTATTTTTCCCTAACCCTAATTGAGAGTTGACTTATTGAATCTTGACTTTGATTCTAGGGCATTCCTTAAGGCTCTCATCTTGTCTGTTCGTTCAAGATTGCATTTTCTATAAAATGACAATCTTGATCTCATTTTTGGATCCATGATCAATCATTGCTTAATTTATTCTTACTATAGGAATTTCATTGCTTATCTTTGGGCTTATTACTATTTGCATATTAGGATTGAGTTTCTAGTTGCATAGTTTAATAATTTAAATCCTTCAAAGGCATTGCTAGGGCTAAGCATAGATAATTTGCTCACAAATCTGAGGGCATTATTATCACAACAATCTTAAGAAGGTACAATGGAAGTGAAGCATGGAGGAGAGAGGACACGGGTGAGATAAAAAAGAGTTTATTTATTTTCTCGTTTATTCTCTATTGTATTCCATTGTTATATGATCTAATATGCAGGATTTTATAATGTTCAACTAACAATTCTGTGTTGCAGAAATTCATATGTTACACCCCCTAGTCCTCATCAACCAAGAGGTTTTAATTCTACCAATCTAGATCATTGTATGAGGAGGGTGGATGATCCTCTAAGGGAAAAATATCAAGGGGGGAACCCTCTCACCCTCCTGTAACAAGAGCCAAGGAAGTAGGCCCCTCGAGGTTTTCTCTACTCAATTCTTGTGGGGTGAAAGCCACTTTATAAAAATCATTGATAGGGTCAAGACCTCATCCACAGAATCAAACATGTACTTCAAAAGAGTGTTATGTGTTAACTCAATGGGTGAGGGAGGCAATGCCTAAGATCCACTACTAGGCTCACTGAATGACTTAGGAGTGGTAATGAACTTTGGGGATATTGGGGCTTCCTTTGTCACTAGGATGACACAAGCCAATGTAGAACAACTCTCTGAAGAAGGTGAAACCATCTTCCAAACCCCATTGCTAGTAGGGTCATCCTCCATCTTTTACTTCATCAAGGGATGGGAGATCCCCACAAAAGAAGCATAAGGAATAGAGGAAGAGGAGAAAGCTGTGGCAGACACCACCAAGGTATTTGACATGTCCACAAGGTTTGAAAATGATGGGATGTCCAGAAGGGGCAGCTCAACCAAAGGAGAAATAAACACCTGTACCCTCTTTGGGTGAGGATTGCTTACACTCACGGTGGGAGCCAGAAGCAAGACTGATGGTGAAGGAACTCGAGCAAAGAGGATGGAAGAGGAGGACATAGCAGAAGGTACCAGAGCAAGAACTATTGGCTCCTCTTCCGTCTTCTGCAAGGCAAACTGCTCAACGACCATAGCCTTTCTTTGACGCTTACGCTCACATACAAGGTAGCATCTATGACTCTAGGAGCTAGAGGCCAGAGGCTGACATGGGATGGAAGAATCCTGCTCGACCATTGAAGTATCCATCACATCCATTTACGATGGAGGGAGAGACTCCTATACAAGAATAGGAGGGAGATATTGAGAGGATGATGGAATGATAACATAGGGAGCCAAATCTAATGCCTTAGTGGTGGGCCTCTTCCAGTTCATTTCCTTAGAGGTAGGAGCAGTAGGAGGCCATAGAGGCCGAGACATAAAGGAATCCACATGGGTACCCTTCCCCTTACCATACCAAATGGGTTGAGGCACTATGGGTAAGACGAGAAGGTCGGATACCCGATTCTTGGCTTTTCACCAAGCGGCACCATCAAAATTCTTATGTGAAATCCAAGAGTAGTAACCCAAAGTTCCTCTATAAGGAGGGAGGTAGAGGCGAGGCCCTAAGCACGAGCAGGCCTTTGCTTTCCCTTTTGAGAGGAAGAGGTAGCTTGTTGCGACACTACTAGGTAAGTCACCTTTGACTATCTTTTACCCTCAATTTTGTAATTTACATAATTTTGATAAATTAGGTTTGTCCTAGGAGGGAGTGGACCAGTCGAGGTGGGCCAAAAATGATCCAAAGACTAAACCCCATGGGATACCAATGATTGATATCCAATGTCATGCACAACATGCATGACACCTTCATGAGAGAATTTTAAATATTTATGAATAATAGAAGCTATTTCATTCATGGAAGCTAGGCATGGGATGCCCAAGCTCACCCTGAATAGATCAAATTTTGGAATGACATCAAAAGTTTTATCCATAGCCCTAGGTCCTACTATAATGTAAAGAGTTATAGAGCCATATGGTGCAAGAGAGAGATCATCATCCATACATATAATAGATCTTTTTTTCTTATATTCCTCCCTCTATAATGAATTTAGCCATAATGTCTCCTCCATAATAACATTCACCTGACTCGTGGGGTCAACTAGGACTCCTGTCACAATGTTTCCATTGAGGCGAGGAAGAATGTATAGGGGAGAGGGCTTGTTATTTAGAGGCAAGTCCTGTGAGGTGAAAATCACATTTGGTGAGCTAGTCGTAGGCTATGAGGGAGGAATAGGAGTGAACGAGACCAAATTAACATATGTTGAAGCTTTAGGAGAAGCATCAAAAGGATCAATAATGAAGTTCACAGAGTGAGACAAAACTGGGTCTGTATAAATCTACAACTTGCTATTTGCCTTCGCCACTAACTTATTCATGTTTTGCTTCTTCCCATTGAGATAAATGGTACCATCATCGATGTGATCCTGTATCTCATGATGTAGGCACATGCAACATTCAGTATTGTTCCCATGAACCCGATGGTATTGGTAGAAAACATTTCCATTATACCAATCAGGATAAGGCTCCTTCAAAGGTTGAGGATTTTCCAATGTTATAATCTTATCCTTCAATAACTTTTGCAAAATAGAAGAATAAGATTCAGATAATTTCGTAAACTTTCTATTGCACTTGAGGTCATGATCGTTATTCATGGAAACTATGTTTGTAGCAACCTTTCCTTTTCCTGAAATGGACACTATAGATTTTCCTTCGGAATGGGATCATGAGGAGGATGCCTTGAATTGAACCACTATTTTTTGGTACTCCCACAGTGTCACACATAGATGTGTGAAAGAAGGGTAAATCATTAAGGAATATTTCTCCTGGTAGGCTCGTTGTGGGTTTCCTATGAATACCTTTTGTACATCTAAGTCGGGCATTAGGTATGAGATTTGTGAAAAGAGTTATTGGTATCACACAATGAAATCAATTATCTTCTCATGCACTCCCTTCTTACATCAAACAAGATTCGAGAAGGTAATCTTCAAACTGATGTTAGCCTAGAATTGATGGAGAAACTAATTGATGAGTTGTACAAATGAGAATATAGAATTATTAGAAAAGTAACAGTACCATTCGAGTGTTGTATCCTTGAGATATCGAGGGAATTTTTTTTCCATTAGATCATCATGGTGAAATAAAATTGTACACATGGTTAAAGGCTGCCACATGTGTCTACAAATCTCCCTTAACACCATACTTTTTGAGCTTAGGAATCTTCATTCCCTGAGGGAAAGGAGTGCTAAAAATTGTCACTGAAAATGAATTATGTTGGTAAAAGGGCTAAAAGAAAGTTTGGGAGGAGGCTTGAGATAGGTTTGCTAATTGGTTTTGCATTTGGCCCATATTCTGAAGAAGAGCATTCATAATATGGTCTGAAGATGACAAAGAACCAGTGGAACCTCCCCTAGAACCACCACCAAAACCACCTTCAAAACAACCTCTAGAGTCACCATCAGAGCCACCATTGGAACAACCAGTGTGGCCTCTGTCGAAGTCACCACCAAAACCACCTTCAAAACAACCTCTAGAGTCACCATTAGAGCCACCATTGAAAAAACCAGTGTGGCCTCTGTCGGAGCCACCACCATGGCCTTTTCTAGAGACATCACTTCTAGTGCCACCACCACTATCAAATCCACCACCACTCATCCCACTGAAGCCCCCACCACTAGGGATGGTAGGAGGGGTGAAACTAAAACCAAGGGGTATCCTACTTGCCTTGGTAGTGTGGGGTTTCTCAAAAGAAGGGGAACTATTGATCGAGGGGCCTATTTTGGCCATGCATATAGACGTGGTAGGCATCGAGACACCTATTTTTTTCTCATAGGAATCAAACACCTCTCCTTGGGTAGTGCTCGATCTATTGTTATACAAAGGGATGTATGCTTTAATTAGATTGGTGAGGCCATGTAAGAATTCTACACCTATCCAATCCTTCCCTAACATATATCTCACCTCATTAATGTTTGGGAAAGAAACAGATCATCTTAGAATGAAACATCTAAAACAACAATGCCTTAGTGACTTTAATTTGAAATCACCTCAAAGACACAAAACCACTATGCCATTAAGCGAAAATAGGCATAGTTGTTTCCCTCGTTAATCCTTCTAAGAAAAGTACATGTAAACAAATAAAAAAATCAACCCATAGGCAGATTCAAAACACAAAATCTAATAGCATGGAAGACAAACTAATGAGCACACAAATTTATGTGGGGAAAACCATTTCAGGTGGAATACCCCACCCTCCAAAAGATCTAGCCATTGTATTATTCACCAACAAATAAGGTTACAATACAATCTCAGGCTCATAGCCTTTATAGGAGTTACATCTTGTTCATCTGGAGAATACAGGTAACAACATAGATCTGAAACCTTGCACTATTACAATGTCCTCACACAACATACAATGAAGATTCATTTCATCTCACCAGCCCACACGCACATCCAACCTTTTGGCTGGCATAGTGTCACAACCTCTCACATTCACATATTCTCATTTCTATGTGTCTTAGTGTTCACGGTTACAATGCTCTTCGCATATCGCTCAAACACACACTCTCTACCCTACTTGATCTAAATCTCACATCATGATCAACCTCTCCTTTTTCTTTCCTATCCAACCAACAACCATCAGGGTAATTAATTACCCCACCAACAAGCTTCCACCATTCTCTAGCAACACTACCCTACAATAGGCATCGAGCCACCCAACATTGAATTTGATTATAGAGACATACCAAAAAACTGCACTCTTTCAACCCCACAATTAATCACTACCAAAGAATATTGCTTTTGGCCAATCAACGTTGATTTACAAAAGTGACATAAAATCAATGAGTAATATCATGCCTTGTGTTGTAATTCTATTCATCCATCACTTTGAATGACATGCCAAACAATCGGTACGGTTCAACTTCCACAATAGACCAACCATCAAAAACTTCCCAGGTGACCAAACGACCTCTAAGCATTTTCCCTTCATATACTGCTTATTGTGGCTAGGACCCACCAAGACACGTGTACACTGCTAGTGCAATTTCAAGGAATCAAAAAAGCATCTACAATATTCCTGATAAGTTACCCCAAAATAGTGACACGTGTTCAAAGCTGAAACACCCCTCATGAATCACTCAGGACCCACCACATGAGGCACAAGACTAGCGAACACCGTTGATCAAGCCGCCAAGTGTCAACTACTTAGGCAATTCCACTCCCTTCACAAGATTTTTTTAGTACTCACCACAACTGAGCATGAAATAAAATGAGCACCGTTGGATTAATCTCATCACAACCGTTGATCAAGATTACCTTTAACAAGCATCAGTGCATTGACGTAGCCCGGTGAAGAGTTCCACCAACGATCCCAAACCACACTGATATAGTGTTTATCATTATATCATTGAGACTACTGATCAGGTTCCACTGATAGTAACAAGCTACACCGATAGAAAAAAATTGCCAACACTGGGCATTCATCCCGATGGAACAAGTTACACTGACCAAGCACTTCGGTCGAACTTCTATCTTCGCTGAGAGTTAGGAGACTTGCACTGACTGCTCAAGTTACGCTGATGAATAGGTCAGTGATATTGAGGCACATATTTCCAACAATCTCCCACTTGATGAATATATTACTAACCATTCCAGAGCACCACTATAAAAAACATTCTCCAGAAACAAGACAGAACATTAGCTAGAACATCAACCAGAAAATGGACTACAACCATCCAACTGATCAAACCCACATGACTAAAAATAGCACCCATAGCTTGTGCTATTCCATCCAATATCACTTACCTTCAAGGTATCCACATTAGTAAACTCATGGCAGCAACACAAATAACCCATCAACCATAGATACAAGCACCATGTGCCAACCAGTCAAAGAAGACCAAACACATACAGGTACTCCCACTGCATGGGTAATGAAAAATCTGAAAGATCAACGACATAACAAGTCTACTAATCATAGCACGTAGAAAAACATAACCATGTAGTACCAAGGAACATCCACAATGAAGTGTATAACCTACAACTAGCTGCTACAGGAACCATTTCTCTCAACAATCTTCCATAGTTCTTCCAAGTTATTCACACCCAACGTAGGATGAAAACAAAATTCCAGGAAGGCAACCAAGACCAAAGAGAGAAAAATTGCACAACATATACCTGTAGAACCTCCTTCTACATACACCTCTAAAAGGCAGTTGTGTCAAGTATGATCTCCTTCACATCCCAAAGGAAAAGCCATAACAACACCCAATCGTTCAAACTTAACAAATCATGGATGTAAGCCTCACAAAAAAGATCAAACTAACCCAATAATTATTTCCTACTAGTTCTCATCAAAAGATTATATAACACAAAAGCTCAAGGAGATAAACTATTTTGTCCACCTTCCACTATGAATTCTCTAGAACCTTAAAACAACAATTCAAGATCCATATCTATGAAAGATAAAGCATAAAACACATTTGAAATATATAATGGCCAAATACCTCTTGAATAAACTTCATTGCTGAGCAGACCAAGAGTGAAGAAGAAAATGCTCCTCCAAGATATAGATGCCACCATGACTCATCCAAGAGAATTCTCCTC
Source organism: Sequoiadendron giganteum (assembly GCA_007115665.2). Taxonomy (NCBI): domain Eukaryota; kingdom Viridiplantae; phylum Streptophyta; class Pinopsida; order Cupressales; family Cupressaceae; genus Sequoiadendron; species Sequoiadendron giganteum. The sequence continues at coordinate 779,960,724 of CM021101.1, read as the reverse complement.
ATTGATGTTTGTTGAACTCACTTCCAACCAAGGTGTAGGCTACTTGGACTCTCAACTATGATCAACTCCTTTCTCAGATGAATTTCAGCCTCACCTTATTCTCCATGTACCCATGAACACCTGCAACTGATCATATCATGCTAAACTCCAATCTGTACTAGTGCACTATTAAGAATTTCTCAAGCATATGACCAATGTACTCAAACCACATAGAATTACCAAACCATTGTCAAAGCTCCAAAAATTGAAACATGAACTTATTATGTCATCATGATCTACACATCCCCCTTAGGTGATGCTATGCTTCAAGTGAAAAAATTATGGTCTCAAGAGCAATGTAACATGCCAAAACTCTAATGATCAAGCAAGAGTATACATGCCATTAAGCAAACAGACTCTAAACCAACATCACCTGTCAAGCACCACCAACATCTCAGCCAAAGACTCCAGATGTCCTCCATGGTTCCAAGATGTTGCACATCCTCAAATATTGTCCATGCAAATGTGAAAGAACCCTTCTACAACAACAAGATCTAAGAGTCCCTCCTAGTAACAACTACAACACTAAAGAAGATCATTCACCACCAAGTGATGAATCCATAGTCACTGCTAAAGCTCCCACTAAACCATGACATCTGAGCTTTCCAAGCATCATGACCAAACATATGTTGATCTAAAAAACCTTCAGGTATAATCGACAACATGTCCATCTGACAACAAAGTCAAACAACACCAAGATCTCCAAACCACGCAGACCACACCATGATTATCAAAATATTACACTATAATGCGTATCAAGCTCTCCACGACATCATGATACACACGCTGCAGGTCCCCATAATTGAATATTTAGGTACTCAATGCTATCCTTCCTCTCATCTTAAAGCAGCCATGCCAATACACAAGTGACTACAGATAAGGCCAACTAACATATTTGCATCAACACTAAAACAACCTCATGGATATTGATAGTCCACTTTTGAGTTGTCCCATAGTAAACATGCAGGTAAAGACAACCCACAACATGCTCAACCCGCAGATCCAATCAATGAAGCCTGCAAATCTATCATTGCATTGGAAACTGCAAAACAAAGATCTCAAAGAGAACAACAATGTAGAAACACTTGACTCAACACCAAATCAAGCTCAGATCTGATTCACAAATCATGTCCACAACTCAAGCACCATAGTCTAGGAAACTAGCTAGCAACACCACAAGAGTGTTGAGTGAAAAATCACATACCAACACTCCCATGCAGAGAAGACATCACACCTCCTCAAAACCATGTTGAGCTGCAACTATCTCATCCAGTCACACCCCAAAAGCCAGGGTCTAGAAAATAGCTTAACAACAACTCCACATTACCACAAGTTTTTTCTTGAGCATGTAAAACCTGCAAAACTACTCTGTTCATAAAACACCCATGCACATCCATATCCACTGCTCATCTGGATGACACAAAAGTCTATCCATAACCATCATGGATAAAAAAAGCAATAAAAAATAACATGAATATGCATCATAGACTTTTTAGGAAAATCTATAGACAACCTTCAGAGCCAAATAACATGAAACTGAAACATGCTAGTACAAAATACGGGTAATATAGGAAATCTAGGCCTATTTCAAACCAATTCCAAAACCACACTCATGCACAAGCATAAAAGAGAAGCAGGCTATTCAGAAGTTTTCAGACCACCCAAAGATCAACTTCATAGCCTTTATGCAATCAGGGTAACAAAGAACAATGCCTTGAATGCTAAGTCAAAAAGCCCAGCACAAGCACAATACTCCATGGCTGAATAGTAGACCAAGCATTTCCATACCAACAGGGAGCCTCTCACACAGAGACTCAGAATGAACCGCGCTCTGCTGCAACACAACCATAAGCATAAAATCACACCCCTTGCATTAGGATCATTTGCTGCCAAATAGGAGCCTCAAACCACATCATCACAATATGATCAACTCTAATTTCTCCATCTTCAATGTCTTTCATGTTGCGTGTTGTGTCAAGAGAGCAAATAATTTTACTCATCAAAGGATCAAACATCAGTCGATTCCTCCAGATTTCCTCAAGCCTGACATACTAAGAAATCTTCACAGGAGAAATACCCAAAACCAACATCCAAAAGAAGGCTTTGATACCACTTGTTGGTATCGAGAATGATCTTGACCTCCCTTAACCAACTCTAATACCACTTTTTGGGGAAAGAAACAGGTCATATTAGAACTAAACATCTAAAACAATAGTGCCTTAGTGACTTTAATTTCAAATCACCTCAAAGACACAAAAACACTATGCCATAAAGTGGAAATAGGCACAGTTGTTTCCCCCATTAATCCTTCTAAGAAAATTACATGCAGACAAATAAAAAATTCAACACATAGACAGATTCAAAACACAAAATCTAACAACATGGAAGACAAACTGATGAACACACAAATTTATGTGGGGAAAACCCTTTCAGGTAAAAAACCCCACCTTCCAAAAGATCCAGCCATTGTATTATTCAGCAACAAACAGAGTTACAATACAATCTCAAGCTCATATCCTTTACAAGAGTTACATCTTGTTCATCTAGAGAATACAGGCAACAACATAGATCTGAAAACTTGCACTGTTATAATGTCCTCACACGACATACAGTGAAGATTCATTTCATCACACTAGCCCACATGCACAACCAACCTTTTAGCCGACACAACCTCATAGCCTCTTAGGTTCACATCTTCTCAGTTCTCAGTGTCTCAGTGTTCATGGTTACAATGCTCTTCACATGCCACTCAAACAAAAACTCTCTACCCTGCTTGATCTAAATCTCACATCACGATCAACCTCTCGTTTTTCTTACCTATCCAACCAACAACCATTAGGGTAGTTAAATATTCCACCGACAAGATTCCACCATTCTTTGGAAACACCACCCTACAACACATATCGAGCCACCCAACATTGAATTGGATTATAGAGACATACCAAAAAATGCACTCTATCAACCCCTTGATTAATCGCTACCAAAGAATAAATAGTTTTTCCAATCAGCGTTGATTTACAACAGTGATGTAAAAACAACGAATAATATCGTGCCATGTGTCGTAATGCTATTCATCTATCACTTTGACTAACATGCCAAACAGTCGGTTCAGTTCAACGTCCACAACAAACCAATCATTGAAAACTACCCAGGCGATCAAATGACCTCCGAGCATTTTCCCTACATATAGGGCTTGTCATGGCCAAGACCCACCAAGACACGCATACACTGCTAGTGCAATTTCAGGGAATTAGAAAAGAACTACAATATTCCATATAAGTTTCTCCAAAATAGTGACATGTGTTCAAATTCAACACACCCCGCATGAGTCACTCGAGACCCACCACACAAGGCACAGGACTAGAAAACACCGTTGACCAATCTGCCAAGTGTCAACCGCTTAGGCAATTCCGCTCGCTTCACAAGATTTTGTCGGTATTCACCACAACTGAGCGTGGAATAAAATGAGCCTCGTTGGATTAATCTCATTGCAACCATAGATCAAGATTAACTTTAACAAGCACTCATCTCAATGGAACAAGTTACACCGACCAAGTGCTTTGGCCGAAATTATATCTTCATCAAGAGTTAGGAGACTTGCACCGACTGCTCAGGTTACACCTATGAATGGGTCATTGAGATTGAGGCACATATTTCCAACAATTAACAAGTCTAGTGGATCTTGCCATATTTGGTGCTTTCTTTAGATGATTACCGAGGTCTAACAGCCTCTTGTCCAATGCCAAAAGGTTTTCTACAAGAATATGTATAACGTCATATTCATCCATGGACAAATCTATAGGGGATAATGGAGGAGTGGGTGTACAAGTGGTCTCATCAATGAAACCCATCTCGTCTGTAAGACCTATATAAAAGCCAGTAGTAAAACCAAAAGTGACCTTCATCTTTTCCATTTGCAAGTGTTGCACACTTCTAACAACATACCCGAAGGTTGTAGACTGGGTTTTGATTCTGATAAAACCTCACAACACCCGAGTTTACAATAGTCACAAAGTGTGAATGAAAAATTCTCAAACAAAAAGAAATAGATAGAGTTTTTTCATGTTAGGTTCACCAAAATGTAGAGGGGGAAAAACCGCACCAATGATCTAGGTCATGGAGAGCCAAGAGTGGAAGGCTGCCCTAGTCTACCTCAAGTTGGATAAGTTTTTAAGGTCAAGGATAGAGAATGAAGAGCACTCTCAAGTGCTTCTGTCACTCTATTGACCCAAAAGTTTTAGTAGGTGAATAGACTTCGAGAATCCAAAATATACCTTAGACAACTCCCTGCTAGAGGGAAAAAATGTAGGTCAAGGATGACATCATGATGTGCTGACATCTCACAAGGGTGTTGGTGTCCGTACAAACAAAAAGTGCAAAAGTATAGTAAAAGTACCAAGAATCTACTGACATCTTAGAAAAGAAACTTTAAAATGATGACTAAAGTGGAAAGTGATATAATCATAGAAATAACAAGAGAAATGAATATGAAACAAAAAGAACAAGAAAGGAGAGAATACAACTCACAAAGAGTCTAGTTCACTAGAAATCTCCACATGAACACCTACCTGGACACAACCAAGAGAGGAAAAGAGTTGGGGCTGTATAGGGGTTTTCTGTAGTCAAACCCCCACTTTGGTGTTTCCACCTCCACAGATAGCCAAATAGATAGAGATATAGAAATATGATAAAGAAAATGATGTTGGAATGGAAATAAAACCAAGCACTATGAGAGACACTAAGCTACTCAAATCTAACAACAAAGTAATATGGAATCTTTACCACCCTCAACCAAAGGCACTCAAGGCCAATGAGAGAGGAATGCAAGTCCACAACTATGGTAGAGTTGATGTAGCTGCAATAATGTCAAAATTAGTCTCATAAGACACCAAGCTGCAACTTCTATGGTAAATGTGTGGGATGTTGTGATTGTTGGAAATGTGAAGACAATAGTGCAACAAGTAGCTCAAACGTATGAAGATGATCAAATTTTTGTGTAGAACTGTGAAGGAGATCAAGAATTTCCAAAGAGATGAAGTGAAAGTGAAAGATACCCATTTGAAGAAGGTTTGGGAGGGAAAGCGTCATTCAAAGGTCGGTAGGAAGGTGCAGGGGTGTTATGTTTCATTGTCAATGGAGAACATAATGCCTCTATAGATTCTAGAGGAAGAAATCCTGTCAACACAACAACGCATCATGTAGACATCCATGAGTTGCACCCCCCTCCCTAATAGAAATTCCCCCACTGAAACTAAAAGCAAGCACCAAGTGGATGGGGTATGAAATGAGGATGTCAAAAAACTTGGTCAGATTTATTTTTTCAAAAGTGGAGGGTGTAAAAGTTGAATTTGCAAGAGGGTGAAAATTCACTCCTATATACTTCTATTAGCATACCTTCATCAACTTACAATTAATTGCCTCGAGCTTTGCACACACTTATACAACTCCTCTGCTGGGTTTTCTCATTTTTTTCTTCAGCAAGTCAGCTATCCATTGAGCCATGCACACACATATCCAAATTTAGTGCTTTTTCTATTTTTATTATTCTAACAAATCTAGGGTTTAATTTTCATTTAAAACATATTATTTATATCTGATCTAAATCTAATTTCCGATCACCTACACATTCGTGTTGCCGACCATTTATCCCATCACCAATAAAATTGGTAACTAGAGTGGTTGGACCAATTAAACTCTTTCATAGAGTTGGTTTATAGTGGAAACCATTATTCACACCAACATAGGCATTGGGAGAATTCAAATTCAAACTTGTGTCATCGATGTTTGATCTTCATGCCACAATCCTTCGATCATCCTTCATTTTCACCATCTTTAAAAACTTGTCGTCGGATTGGCCTTCTTTAAACTATCATCGTCAATATTTATCACTTTTTTTATAACCATCACACTCTCATAATGTATCACTAATTTTCTTAAACCATCGACCTTCATTTCTGTGATGTGAAGAGGTCTAGAAATCACCATTCGATCACTTTCCCTTGATCTATGTCGTTGGATCACCATCACATTTTCTTTTCCTATCGCAATTTTTTTTATGTGCAAAGAGCAGAAATTGTGATATCAAGAGACCTCACAATGCAATAGAAAATTTCCATCTATCTCACACACCGGGTGTCCACCTTATCTCTTCATCGCACTTTTGAAGAGGGTACCCACTGTGACTTCATCACTGCCTTTTAGTGCATCATTGAAATATTTATGTCTCGAAGGAGTATACATGCTATAAACGTGATGTGAAAACACCATGCGATGCAATCCCAACTTGCCACCTATATTTGTTGTTTTCATACTCTATTAGTTTCACCCTTTGCATATAATGAATAGACTTCCGTCGATTTGCTTCACGACAACGATGTGAAGCAATAGTGCGATGACCATTGGAACTTCATCCATCCTAAGCTATTGATCCTTTCATATCACATATCACAAAAGGAACTCACCGAGGTGACCTCCAAAATATAGTACAAAGACACCACACGATAGTTGTTGGATCTCACATGCTTCTATATTCACCATTGAACATCTCCATCGCACGCCACATAACCACTTTACCATAGTAGACATCAAAACATGATGTAAAGTATTGACACGATACACACTAACTCCACCAACCAGTAGCTCAAGGAAAAGGGGTCGATCATCTCGACAACACCAATGGCTTAATTGATTACTTAAACAACCCTCTACTATCAATCTCCACTCAAACCCAAATCATAAACTCTAATCATTCACCATGAACATAAAACTTAGGGTTTATTTTCTAAACCCTAATTTCGTTTCAGAGAAAACATAAAATAGTTTTGAGCTCAACCTTTATCCTTTGAATCTACAAATCACACCTTTGAGAATCTCTCAAAAAACCCACATCAAATATGCAACTTGTTTTCTCTTTTGACATCTGAAAGTGGATTTTTCCAAATTATGATAAAATTTCATGACAACTTTGTAACTTTTGTGCGACAATGCAAAAATTTACAAAAAAACCTCTTCTCTCCATCATACTTCAATAATACTTACTAAATTTGATCCTCTAAGCTCAATGACATCCAAACCTCTCTTGATCTTCCTTTTAACATTGATGACACCTTTTGACATCAATGAAAACATTGTGCCATCAATCTCCTCCTTTCTCATTGATGGAAAAACCAAATGCTCAACATTCTCTGCACTAATTGAAGATGTTTCAATTTATGCTCTATACTAATTCTTAATGCTCCAAATCATGCTCTATACCAACTGAACAAGCACTATACCAATTATAATTTTTTTGATACCAATTGGAACCATTCTAACTAGTTGAACTTCTTTGTACCGATTAAAATACAACTGATCATGAGTGCACATACAAAACAACCCCCCCTTAGACATATTTCTCATCAAAGCATCTGCTCTTCATTTCTCCTCCTTTGTCAATTGCATGAGTATTTTCACAATTTTTTTAGAGAATTTTCTCCTTCTTTTCCCCCCTTTGACATCAATGGAAAAGGGTCACACCATGCATATAACTTGTTATACTCTCCCCCTTTTATGTTCTCCCTCTTTGACAAGCACCATAAGGAGAAAGAATATGTTCATAAATTTGCAACCATCAAGTCATTAGAATTTTGTAAAACCAAGATTACCTTATTTTATTTCTCCTCCATATCCAAGGATGGATAAAATTTCAATGAAACTCCCTTGGATCCATGTTCTATCACTAAAATTTAGTGATATGATGTGGGAGAAATTACTCCCAATGCTTGAATTAGTTATTCAAATTGTTCCTTGGGAAGAGGCTTGGTGAATATGTCTACCACTTGATCTTTGGTGGGCACATATATATTCCATGCTAATTCCTTATCTTCAAACTTTTATTTTATGAAGTGATACTTGATTGAAATGTGCTTCGTTCTAGAATGCATCACTAGATTCTTTGAGATGTTTATTGCACTTGAATTGTCACAAAGAAAAGAGATAGCTTCTTTCTATTCAACCTTAATGTCTTTAAGTGTCTACTTCATCCACAAAAAAATGAGTACATGTTGTATCCGCTACATATTATTTTTTTGTTTTGTAGAAAGTGTGACTAATTATTATTTTTTGTTCATCTAGGAAACAAGTTTGTTTCCCAAAAAGAATTCTCCACCACTAGTGCTTCTTTAGTCATCTACACTTGCAACCCAATCATTGACCTCTACATTGTCAGATTTGCATCTAGGGACTCATTTGGCTTGCTCAACTTACAACTAGTTATCATGGGGTTAATAATTATTCGACTATCCTCCATTCGAATGTTCTTAAGAATTTCCTTAGCATACTTAGTTTGAGATATAAGTATCCCATCACCATTTTTTGCTATCTTTAAACCAAGGAAAAATGACAGCTCTATTGGCAGATGGTCAACACTCCCCTCGATATTCATGAAATGGACTAACCACCTCCCATGGATCCGTTAACTCTAGCAATTGTATCAAGAATTAACAGGTCGATCTTTTGGTGCAACGACAATTATGGGCCAACAATTGGTATCCGAGCCAAAGGTGTCGGGTTCAAATCCCCTCGGGTAATGCTAAGGGGGAGTTTGTTGGTAGATGGTCAACACTCCCCTCAAGATTTGTGGCATGGACTAACCACATCTCATGGATCCGTTAACTCTAGTAGTTGTATCAGGCATTAATAGGTCAATCTTTTGGTGCAATGACAACTGTGGGCCAACAAGCTCTCCTAGCATTGACATCTCAAATTCATCTTGCATTTGAATAGAAAATTATTTACACATTTTATTTTTGTTGCCACCAAATATGATGTCATCAACATATGCAACAAGAATAATCATATTCTCACCTTTAGATTTGAAATATAAATTACTATCTCCACATCTTTTCTTGATTCCTTGTTGCAAATACTGGTCCAATCTTGAATATCATTCCTTCAATGCTTGTTTTAGACCATATAATTCTTTCCTTAACCTAGTGCAAACATAATATTCTAATTCTGATAGTTGGATACCTTCTGGTTGTTCTATGTATACTTCTTCTTCAATGTTTCCATTTAGAAAAGTAGATTTTACATCCATCTAGTATACTTTAAATCCTTTATAAATTGAAAATTCAAGAAATATTCTTATGGCTTCTAATCTTGAAATAGGTGCAAATGTTTCTTCAAAGTCTATCCCTTCAACTTTTGTATACCTCTTGCAAACAAACCTTTCTTTGTTCCTTATTATAGATCAATCTTCATTGAGCTTGTTTTTAAACACCCATTTAGTACCTATCATATTTTTCTTGGGGTTCTAGGAACTAATTCCCATGTTTTATTTTTCTCAATTTGATTAAGCTCTTCTTCGATTGTCTTTATCCAACTCTCATCCTTGCTAGCCTCCACATAGATTTTAGGTTCAATCTGAGACAAGAGTGAAAAATTTACTTATTCCTTGTTCTTTTCAAGTCTTCTCCTTTTCTGAACACCATCATTTTTGTTGCCTATTATTTGATTTGCAAGATGATTCTTTTGTACATATTTTGCAGGTTCTTTTTCACTTTCTTCTTCAAGATTCTCATCAACAACTTCTTCTTCACAATATAACTCATCTTCAAAGTTATCTTTTTTAAATTTAACATATTTAATATCCTCATCAATCTTGACATTGATGCTTTCTATAAGCTTGTGTAGCCTTTTTAAATAAAACTTATAAGCTTTTCTTTGGATGGAATATCCAAGAAATATTCCTTCATCACATCTATAATCAAAGATTCCCAAATTATCTTCTTCTCTTTTGATGTAGAATTTTCCACCAAACACTTTGAAATACTTGATAGATGTTGGCTTACTATACCACAATTCATAGGGAGTCTTATCATTGTTTACTCTATTTTTAACTCTATTCAAAATATATATTGCAGTGTGAATTTCGTCTTTCCAATACACATCTGGTAATTTAGCTTCATTCAAAATTGTTTTGGCCATGTCCTTGAGTGTCATATTATTTCTCTCCACTACCCCATTATGTTGTGGAGTTCTTGGTGCTGAATATTTTCTCTAATTCCATGCTTCTCATAGTATTTAGTTAATTCACTTGATGTGAATTATCCACCTCTATCTGATCTTAATCATTTGTTTTTTCTACAATTCTCCTTCTCAACCATCCTTCTAGATATATTGAATCTTTCAAATTCTTGTGACTTGTCTTTTAGAAAGGTTACCCATGTCATTCTTGAAAATTCATCAATCAACAACATGAAGTATATTTCTCCTTTCATTCCTCTTGCGCTTGTAGGACCACACAAATAAGTATGAACCAATTGCAAGGGTTTTGTAGTTGAATACTCTTTTATCTAAAATTTAACCCTTTTTTGCTTTCCTATTTGACATTATTTGAAAATGGTGTTTGCAGGCTTATATCCTAGGCATGTGTCTTACCAAATCTTCTTGAGCTTACCTTCATAGAGTGTGATCCAAAATGATTCAAAAATTGGCACACAATAAAATATAGAAGAATAAAGTTAATGATAATATGAATTATGGAAATCTAATAGCATTTCTTCACCAAATTATCAAAATTAACATGCCCCATTCTCCTATGCCATAACCAACAATCATCTACTTGTCATATATGACAATTCTGACCTTTTACTTCATAGATACTATAAAGGTTGCTATCTATTCTTACCCCTTGTGCAATTGTTTCTCCATTATTCCTTATATTGCAACCTTTTGAATTAAATGTGACCTTATAACCATTGTCACACATCCAACTTACACTCAGCAGGTTGTGTTTCAAACCTTCAACATAAAGGACATATTTTGTTCCTGACTTACCATCTATGCTTATTGTTCCTTTGCCACAATTTTTTACAGCAATGTTGTCACATAAACTGACTAATCCTTCCTTACTTTTATTAAGTTGGATGAATTTTATCTTGCCTCCAGTCATTTGCTTTGAACATCCACTATCTATCACCCATATATTTTTCTTCTTTGCATGAAGAGAAATTTGTGCAATCATGGATTGTGTGGGACTCTACTCTTTTTCCTTCACACCTTAAATTTCTTCTCTACCTTTTCTTCCTTCTTTTTAGAAACTCTTGATTATTTGTTCATATTAGGAGGTGTGTTCTTCTTTTTTTCATCCTGTATATTTGTTATAATTTTTTTTCTACAATTCTTAGCTATATGACCAATTTTTTTATAGTTGTAACACATTACATTCATATCTACTAAAGGAGAAAATTTATTTTTTCTTACAAAATGTGTACTCCTTTTAGGAACTACTCTAAATTCTCTAGCCCTATGAACAAATTAATTACATGTATAACAATACCCATAAAAGTATGAAGAGTACTTGGTCATAGAATTTCTTTGAACATGATGAGGGGATCTTATTTGACTTTAATTCTTCAGATCTTTCACCCATGTGAATCCATCAATATCAGTTCTTCTTATGTTCTACCTCTTCTTCTAATGATTAGGAGATGATTGGTTGTTCTTCTTTTCTACAACATGCTTCTCTTGTTCTTCAACATTCTTTATCTCAGTAGTCTTCTTTTCCTCTTTAGAGGTGTTTTTGTAGGATTTCTCACCATCTATACTAGAATTTTCTTTTGCTCCGAATCTTTCATATAGTTTTGTAGAAGCACTAGTAAAAGTATTCTTTCCTTTCTCAAGACCTAAACCTGATTTTTCTTTGTTAGAAGGAATTTGTGTGCTTAATAATCCATCAATAAATTTTTATCCTCCCTTTAGCTTTAGGCCCTTTTCTATTTGTTCTCTAGCCTTTTATAAATCTTTTCTTAAAACAAATAGTTATGCCTCTAATTGCATACATTTGTCAACTTCGAATTGTCTTTAGACTTAACTACATCTTCAATTCTTTTTCCTTCTTCTACTTGTAACTTCAAGCCTACTACCATCTAATTGGATTCATCAAGATTTTTTGTTAGCTTCTCATTCTCCTTTTGAGCAAGCTTCTTATGATTCTTTTTCTCCTTTTTCATACCAATAATCTCATCTCTTAGGTCATGAATCTCTTCTAAGGCATAGATGAGTTCTCCTTCAAGGTCAAATTCTCCTTCTTCTCCATATTCTTCACCAAGATCCTCAACCTTTCCATTCTTTACTTCTTCCGAGTCCTTTCTCCATGAAAATAAATTCTCTTTCTTGCATTATAAAGGCACAATCTTGTTCATCATTAGAACTATCAATAACATCCGATGAATAAATTTCCTCTTGAATATATTGACTCTTATTCTTGTTTTGACAATTTTTCTTTTTGGGAAAGTAGGTATTCTTCTTTTTACCATATACTTCTTATTCTAAGCTATCCTTCCTATTGTAAGGGAATTTGAGAGTAAAATGACCTACTTTACCACAGTCAAAGCACTTGAAGAGTAACTTACCACTATACTTGTTGGAGCATCTTCTTAGTCTTTTGATGAAGTTTTCTTCTTCCTCATTAGTTTCTTCATGTTCAAATGTCGAAGCTTCTTCCTTGTCCTTCCTGGATACTTCAACCTTCTCCTTGTTTGCAACCTTTAATGTAGCTTCTCTTTTAGATGGATTTTCTTTTCCCATTCTCATTTCATAGGTAGTAAATATACCATGCAATTCATCAAGAGTAAGTTTTTATAGTTCTCTTGCTTCCTCTATTGTGGATATCTTGGATTCATACTTGGATGACATGGATCTTAATATATTTTGCATAATGACTGAATCCTTTAGTTTTTCTCTAAAACCTTTGATTGAGTTCACAATCTCATCAAATCAGAGAAGATAGTCTGCAATATTTTCTTCTTCACTCATCATGAGACTTTCAAACTTGGCTCTTAGAATTTGTAGCTTAACCAAATTTAATTTATCATCTCCTTCATATATTCCTATCAACTTATTCCAAAGATCATGTGCATTTTGACAATGCGTCACTTTGACAAATACTAAGCTTGTCAATCCACAAATAATAGAATGCTTTGTCTTTGTGTTGCTCTCATAGTCTTTCTTTCCTGCAACATCAGTAGGAGTAGTAATCAAAGGTGTATATCCATTCTTAACAGACATACAAACATCAAACCCTAAGGATACCAAATATGTCTCTATTATAATGCTCTAGAAGGCATAATCTGATCCATCAAACTAAGGTGCCTTTTTTGTTGAAGAAACTTCTTGACTAGCCATTGTGTTCACTTATCCAAGATCTATTTGAGATAATTAAGATTCTCCTAGGGAAAAAATACTCTGATACCAATTGTTGGAACACAATGATCTACTGAGAAAGGGGTTGAATAAGTAGATCATCAAAATTTAGCCCTTAATACTTTAGACTAATTAATTCATTTTAGGTCCTTTCAGTGCAGATTAAAACTAAAAATAAAAAAGATGAACAAACACATACAATTGTAGATAAAACAAGATGTACATGGAAAACCCAATATGGGAAAATCCACTATGAGAATAGCTACTAGGATCTACTGTCCTAATCCAATCTCACAATAAATATTTTCTTATTACAAATTTTAAGGGAACCAACCCTAAGGAGACACCAATCTTCTAGTTTTAGGAGCACCCACTCCAAGGAAGATCCAACTTCCTACTCTAAGCACCTACCCATATATCTGATGGCACCCACCAATCGGATTTATAATGCAATGTAATACAATTTGTTCTATTGAACATAATCAATGTTGCAACCCTTTTTGCAATTTCTCAATTCTTTGTTACTATTTGTTCTGTAACTCTCTCTATTAAACAACTCTCTTTGTTTTTCACATTGAATGTCAACCCTAATAAAGGTCTCTTATTTTTGTTTGGATTCTACTCATTCACAACTTGTCCATCCTGTGTTCACTCCTTAGTTCTCACACACACATCTTTGCACCTTTTCCCTTTTTCTATTAGTGCATTCATTATCCACCTCAAGAGCTCACTCTTGCACCTCCCTATTCTTCATATGCACTTAGGAAAATTAAGAATGTCTTCTATTAACATACCTTCATCAACTTGCAGTTAATTGCCCTGAGCTTTGCACACACTAATACAACTCCTCTACTATGGTTTTATCATTATCTTCTTTAGTGAGTCACCTATACATTGATCCACACACACACATATCTAGATTCAATTCTTTTTCTATTTTTAACATCCTAACAAATCTAGGGTTTCATTTTCATTTAATGCATATTCTCTATATTTGATTTGAATTTGATTTTCCACTACCTACACATCTGTGCTTCCGACCATTTATCACATCACAAATAAAATTGGTAGTTGGAGAGGTTGGACCAATTAAAATCTTTCACAAAGTTAGTTTACAATTGAAACCCTTGTTCACACTAACATAGCTATTGTGAGAATTAAAATTCAAACTTGGGCCATTGATGTCTAATATTTGTGCCATAATCCTTCAATCATCGTTCATTCTCACAATATTTAAAACACTATCATTGGATTTATCTTCTTTAAAATATCACCATCGATCTTTATCACTTTGTTTAAATAACCATCATGCCCTCATAACATATTTCTACTTTTCTTAAGATATCAACCTTAATTTCTACGATGTGAAAAGGGTCTAGCAATCACCATTCGATTGCCTTCCCTTGATCTCTATCGTTGGATCGCCATCACGTTTTGTTTTCCTAGCACAACTTTATTTATGTGAAAAGAGTAGAAATCATGATGTGAAGAGACCTCACAATGCAGTAGAAAACTTCCATCTATCTCATAGAGCATGTGTCCACCTTGTCGCTCCATCATGCTTTTGAAGAGGGGACCCACCATGCCTTTATCACTACCTTTTAGTGTATTGCTAAAAGCTTTATGTCTCAAAGGAGTATAAACACAATGTGAACACACCATGTGATGTAATCCCAGTTTTCCACCGGTATTTGATGTTGTCATACTCCACTAACTTCTCCACCCTTCACATATCACAAATAGACTTCCTATGATTTTCTTCACAAAAGTGATGTGAAGTAGTAATGTGATGAACATTATATATTCCTTCATCCATCCTTAACCGTTGATCCTTTCATATCACATATCATGGGATGACCTCCAAAACTTGATGTGAAGACACCATGTGATAGTTGTTGGATCTCACATGCTTTGATCTTCGTTGTTGAACATCTCCATTGCACATTGCACAAACACTTGCCCATGGTAGACATCGAAATGTGATGTGAAGTATTGACATGATGCATAGTAACTCCACCAATTGGTAGCTCAAGGAAAATAGTTCGATCATCCTGATGACACCAATGGATTAAGTGATTACTTAAACAACCCGCTACCATAAATTTCTAGTCAAATTCAAATAATAGAATCTAATCATTCTATTGGTTTAAATAAAGTTTTGTACCTAGTTAATTCATTACTAGGGGACTTATTTACATGTTAATTTTACTTAGGTCCTATGAAGGATCTTTCTAGAAGGTGTTCATTTTTATTAGTTATTATCTAATCTTTTGACTTGTAACACATGTGAACCTAGGTAGTTGTGATAAGTTGTCTCATGTCATGATTAAGACACTTGGAAAAATCTTATGACATCTTGTGTCTCACCGTGGCTATATAACCAAGGGGTCTCTACTACATTGTACACAACACAAAATATTGAATCATAATTGATAAGAATACAATTTATTCTTGTCATATTCAAATATTCTCTCTCTTGTTATTTCCATTTAGCCCCAAGATCTTGAGTGGCTATCTCCATAGCCAATTCTAACATCGTATGAGAACGAGTTGGGTGTGATTGGATAGTATTATTTTGAAGAGATTTGGTAAATATTGAAAAGTTGAGTATGCAATTCTCTTGCATCGTATGATGATATGGAGAATCAGAAAAAATGATAGAAATACTAGATTTGAGGGATTCCATTTTATTCTCTTTATTGCGAGCTCATATAAGAGTGTGTTGTGTTAGAATCCAAGATCACCTGCATGCAAATGGATACCTGTCACATGCAAAAGACATGCAAAACCAACAAGATGTTCTGCAAACCTCAAAGTGTAAAATGCATTATGAGAATCTCAGTTATTACAAAGAGATCAATCCTTATGAAGGAGATCAAGAAACCCTAAAAGGGAAACCCTAAATGAAACCCTAGTGTGCACACTTAATAATTAATCAATTATTAATGTGCCTAAGTTTAGCTTAAGCAACTAGAGGAATAAGTGACTTAATTAATTAACCAGTATGATGTAATTAATTAAGCGTAATAAATTATTACTCTAACACCCCCCCTTAAGATGAACTTAGGAAGAAGCTAAAACACTAGAAAAAGATGCATGCAAGCAAAGATGGGTCCCGACAACTAGGCCTGATTAGGTACCCATTTACAAATGCAAGAAAGAGGTAGAGGAGGAAAACCCAGTGGGACAAAACCCCCCTACAATGATATGACATGCTACAAAGAAGCACTGGAAGAACACTATAGAGTAACACTGGAACTGCAATCTGGCAAGCAAGGAAAGATACTTCTGTCTACAAGAAACCATATCAGAATCATAATGATGTGACAGCAGATCCAATGCCACGGAACACTCAAAAACTCCAAACGGGAACAACGCTGGAATCTATGAAGCAGCAGTCGATTATTAAATGATGAATCACTGAAAATGAAGTGCAAAGATGCAAGAGGCACTCCCCCAACTGCCAAAATATCCAGGTAATCTCCAAAACACCCATCGGGTCAAATTTGGAATAATGAAAAACCTGGGACAGATACAAAAAAAAGTGCATGTACAACAACATAGAGCTCCTCAATACCTTTCCAACGCCACAAAGATAGCGAAAATCGGAAATTGTGGCAAAGAGTTATGAGCTCAGAAGCATAAAAAGTACATCTGTCAAATAGAAACAAATGTAGTAAAATAGGAAAATACTATAAAATAAACTATACCACAGGATGGTGCTCGGAACTAGCTTTCCGGCGATATCTCGTTTGTCCAATTTCGATACCGTATGCCCAAGTTATACAAAAAAGAAAAAAACTGCTTCTTTAGAGAAAACTAGGGTTAGGAGGGGACAAACACCACCGTACGGATGTTGACATCATGCTGATGTCAGCGGTTCACGGGCATAAATTTGATGGCCTGCAGGCCATCGTGGCAAAAAAGCACTCCCTGCAGAAAATTTTTTAGGCCGTTGGTCACCATATGACCGCAGGCTAAGTCAAGGGGGCTGGAGTGGGCCGGGGGGCCGGGTGCGAGCACCTGGTCATCCATATGACCTCAGCCGAGCAGGGGAGGGCTCGCGGGGGCTGAAGGAGCCAGCGGCCGATTGGCTGAGGATGTCGGCGGCAGTGGTGGGCCGGTGGCCGTCGGGCGGTGAGAGCCGTTTGCACTGGAGGCGCCGGCACAGAACCCGAGATCGGCCTTTTTAAAATTTTTGTGCCTCAGAATGCGTGCTGGGGAGGCCGTACGGTCTCTCCGGCAAAATTTTTTTGCCTCATAAACCAATTGCTTGAAAATGGATGATTTGACAGGCGTTTCTAGGGTTTTGGGGCACTGCGAACGCGATGGCGACGTCCGTTTGAGCCCATAGTGTCCCAAAAATTCGGCTACCCCCAGATCTTGCAAAAAAAGATGCCTGTGGAAACCCTTGCACTTGAAACTCACTGAGAAGCCATATCTTCAAATCATGAACAGGCAGCGGCAGGTCTGGAGATTTGATACCATGTAGGATTTGAGAAATGCAAATCCACAGACCCCGATTAATACCTGCATGCAAAAGACTTGTCACAGAGAAAGAGAGAGATCAAGACGAGGGTTTGGCTCTCACAATGTGCAAGATGTATTCCAGAAAAATGAAATAGAGCATCTCAGTTATTACAAAGAGATCAATCCTTATGAAGGAGATCAAGAAACCCTAAATGAAACCCTAGTGTGCACACTTAATAATTAATCAATTATTAATGTGCCTAAGTTTAGCTTAAGCAACTAGAGGAATAAGTGACTTAATTAATTAACCAGTATGATGTAATTAATTAAGCGTAATAAATTATTACTCTAACATGTTGATGCAAATATGAGATCACCATTGAGTTCAAGAGGTTCGAGATACTCATTTTTTCCTTTTTTTTGTTCCAAATCGGACATACAAGGCCAAATCAATGAGGGTTTGAAGCTGAAGAGTGGTTGCTAGATCTAGAAGGTAGT
Organism: Sequoiadendron giganteum; assembly: GCA_007115665.2. Taxonomy (NCBI): domain Eukaryota; kingdom Viridiplantae; phylum Streptophyta; class Pinopsida; order Cupressales; family Cupressaceae; genus Sequoiadendron; species Sequoiadendron giganteum. The sequence continues at coordinate 779,942,532 of CM021101.1, read as the reverse complement.
TGCATTTTTGGAGCATTTTGGGTCAAATCTAACCCTTCCATTGTGTCCATAAGGGCCAAAAACCCTAAGATCGACTGTCAAATCATTTGACTCTGAGCAGTTATCCATCGAGGCAAAAACATTTTTCCCAAGGAGTTGTACAACACCCCAAGCATCATAATTATAGGACGATACAATTTTCTAAAAAATTAAAAAATTATATATAGTCGGTTAAAAAAATTTGAATTTATTTTATAAAAAACTATATTACCAACTATATTTTAATTTCAGAAAAAAATTATTGTAAAAAAAAGTCAAAAAAAAAAGTTTGTGGAAAAAGTTTTATTGCAACATACCCTATTGCATAGTGTACCACTGTGGTTGTAGTACAAACTATGCCATGTGGAAATGGCTGGTTTACCCATGCCCCACATAAACTCTGCAGGCCACACCGATGACCATGCTCACCCACATGGGTCACATCTAAAATTTGGCGACCTTTATTCTATAAAAAATCGGTGAATTAAAAGATTTTGTGTAGATTTCATCGCTATCATATCAGTCATCAAAGAATATACCGACGCAACCAACAAGATTCCATCAACCAACACTTGTAGGAATATTTTTTCTAAATAATATATCAGTCATCGAAAAAATATCCCAACAAAAGAAATTCTGACAAAAAAAGGAAGAATATTCTAGACTTTAAAGAATGTTTCAAGCAAGGAGTGTGTTTTCCATTGATAGCTACATGACCATCAATTTTAACTGCTTGGAGTGCTGATTTCATGATCACATTAGTGATAACATCATCACTCTAATTTATTTTTTCCCCCTCATCGTTTGCATTTTGTTTTTGGAAGGCGAACATTGATAGCTCATAACTCAGTCATACGACCTCCTTTTCTCAAGAAATCTTTTTTTATTTTGGCCAATTTTTCATGCTCTTCATAGTGGTGCAATATTTTTTTGGTTTTGGTGTATCTATTTTTCATAAATTGTAAATTTTCATAGGTGTTTCTGCTTCGTCCTCATTTTGGGAACTTCAGGAGCTCATAACTTGCTCCTACGTTAACATTTTTGGGTGCAATTTTTTTTAAAAGTGCATTATTTTTCATGTAATTTTCAATGGTATGATCAGATTGATCTTATTTTTTTACCAAAAATTGTACTTGATTTTGTGGCCTATTTTGGCATCTATAAGTTCTAATATCAAGTCTAGCTTATTTTTTTGGCATCTAGCAACTGTAAATGCACTAAATATAAAGTCTCAAATTAGATATTGTTTGGGGAGTTTCTTGATTGAGTGATTTTGGGGGGTAATATTTTTTCTTTGTTGGCTTGTGTATCTTGATTGGTCTATTGTGTGATTAAAGTTGAGAAGTTCAAAATGGGCATCAAAATTCAGCCTGTTGTAATAAGGTTAAATTGATGGGACTTTAAGTCTTGGTGAGATGGCATCCTAACAAATTGTAGGTGGCTGAATATTTTTCCATACCTCTATGGAATAGTTCCTAAACCTTCATCAACATGGAAGAGAGTTGTATGGGAATTCAAAATCGAGCATATCCTGGGAGTAATTGGTTGTAGTTGTGATATTGATACACAAATGGCCACTAATTCTATTAAGATCCCTTGTGAAATTATAACCAAACTTTGGAAGATGTATGGAGACTCGAATGAACCTCCATTCTCAGAGTATCATGTTGTAGATTGTCTTATTCCACTTGTAGAGTTTCAACCTATTGATGATAAAATATCTAAAACACTTGTTGATTGGGAAAGTTATGGTGATCTTGATGACATAGAACCTTCTCCTCCTACAAATACATATATTGATACTTCAGTTTCTATAGCTCCTAATATAGATTTAGAGGTTTCATCTTCTTCATCTATGAGTCAACATCTTGACGCTGAGTGATTGAATGGAATTTAATGTTGTGATTGTTTCATTATTATGTATACTTAACTCATAACTGGAAGAACAATTATTGATCAGATGAAACGCTAACCACTTTTCATTCAAATGAAATTGACAGCTAATCTTTCATGACTCAACTTCAACCAAGTGACTTGTTAGCTAAACAATAGTTCCAGCCAAACATGCACTCCAACTCTATAGTTCTTCTTGAAATCAACTGGAGATGATTATACGATTTTCATTATTGTTCTCCAAGCGCTCCAAAATGTCTTCAATAGTCTAGATTTAGCTAGATTTCCCATTTTTTAAATAAGAGAAGATATATATATATATATCTAGTCTCAGGGTAGTTAGAAGCTTAAGCAAGTAATGAATGTATTTTCTAATTTCAAGTAGATTACATTTTTTAATTCTTATTTAAACATCTTGTACTTTGCCCCTGTTTGGGAAAATTTGATGAAAATAAAAAGAAGTTGATTCATTTCTATGTTAAGATCCCTCTAGAGGCAAAGCAAGGCCTCCTCTTCTGAAGGAAGGTGATCTGTGATTTAGTATATCATTTGCATTTCTATTTTCAAGTTAGAATTCTTTCATCAACATAATATGTTAGAATAAATCTTTAATCCAGGACTACATTGTTATAATATTTGTTTCATTACTATGTTGATTAATTAGAATCCTTTATGTTTCAGTTTAGTTCACTTTTTAGTTAATTAGATTGAAGTTAAGATAGTTAATTTCTCATTGATGAGTAGTTTTGTTCTTAATGGAATATGCACAAAGAATGGATTTTTACTTGTCGGATTGGATATATGAGGAATGGAGTAGTTTTATTTTGAATTAGGGACAAGCAGATAGCTAGATTTCAATTCTATTGATTAGTTAGATTTTGAATTCAAGCAAAGATTAGATTCTCATTTTTCAAAGAAGCAAAATAGATTAAGTTTAATTAGCCATTCCTCGTGATCTGATCCATCTTGGAATATGACTTACCTCTACACGTTTTTTGTTTTTGAATGATTTTTTTTTACTTAGAAGCTCTTATAATAATTTTGAGTAAATAAGAGTTTAGAAGAATATCATAGAGTTGCTTTTGATAAAGAAGGAACAAACCTGAACCGCTCCTGATAAAGAATACCAAATAAAAAATTCCCCCAAAACTAGTCCAAATCTTACTGCATATAGCTTTAGACACTCCCGAGTTGACAATTAAAAGATTAAATGATTAGAAATTGTGATAGCAATGACCCCTATCCATCATTTTTGGTGGCGTCGGGGAATGATCTGGCCTTAAAATAAAATAAAAGGCTTAAAGTGTTGGTAAGAATCTCTTTGTTAGTTGATGAACAGGAAAATAGATCATTTTGGAAGATTCATAAGAATAAATCTAGTACCTTCTATGGAAGGATTTCCACCACACATTACAAGTTCATCATCATCCACTCGAACAATCTCCAACCACTTAGAAAACATGGGGAATGAAGGAGAGGGAGAAATGGAAGAAGAGGTTCCTAACAAAACATTCTCTTTCCCTATTGCAATTAATAGGCAGGTTAATGAACCACCTATGAAAAATATTTCACCCTTTGTTTTACCTACATTTCATGGGAATATTTTGGAGGACCCTGACCAATTTTTGTTTGAATTCAAATTATTGTGTCAAACTTATGATTACACATCTGATAATCAAAATTTAAAATTATTTCCATCCACTCTGAAGGAGTCAACCTTGCATTGGTTCATGGGGTTGAATGCCAATTCAATTAACACTTGGGAAGAAATGGAAATAGTTTTTTTTGGAGAAATACTAGGATTACTGTTGGGTTAGGGTTATGAAAGAGGATCTGTTTAAAATGAAACAGTTAGAAGAGGAGAGTTTAGAAGATTATGTGGATGGATACCACTTTTTTTTTTAAAAGATGTAGGAATGGGTTGGATGAAGAAATTAGTAAGTCCATTTTCCTAAAAGGCATTGATGATGATTCAAGGGATGCCTTGAACTTGATAGGAAAAGGATACATCAATAAACTTACTTTTGATGAAATAGTTGAGATTTGTAGGAACTATTCAAGAACAAGACTAGGTTCTAGGAAGAAGAATAGTGGTTCCAATACTAATGTTTCTAAGGTCATGAATGAAATAGAAAATTTAAAAATTTATATCCTTCTTCACGTTAGTTCTCAACCTGATAGAAGACTAGTAGAACCATTGACTATATATTTTTCTAAATGTAGAGATAAGCATCTATTAAGGGAATGTCCTCTCAATCAAGTAGATTTGTGTGAAATTTGTGAGAAAAAGAATCCTACTGGTAAATGTAGTCTCCTCCTAGAGATTAAAAACCATTTGAAGAAACCTTCTCAATCTTCACCTGTGGAGGAAGAACTCAACTACATAGGACAAAGGTAGTTTAATCCTAGTTTTGGAGGATAGTTTAATCCTAGAAATAGTTCCAATTGGAGTTCGAATCAATGGAATCCACAGTCTCATTGGAATTCCCAATAAATTCCAATTCCACCTCCTTCTATGACAACATCTTGGAGGCCACCTTGGGTATAATTTGAATGTTCAAATTTTCAATGGAACCAACAATAGTGGCAACCTAATCAATATCAGTAGTAGCCTAATCAACCTCAATGGTAGCCTAACGAAGGTAATAATTCTCAAGGAAAAATCAAGGACCAAGAAGACCTTGGAATCAAAATCAATCACTTTTTTCTGGTCCCACACAATGTACAAATTCTGAAATAGCAAACCGGCCTCAAATTCCAGCTCATCCAGTTCCCAATCCAAAAATAATCGACCTCAACATGCAGCTTATAATATTGACTCTAATACAGTTGGCTTAAATAACATTGATTTGAATGATATTCAGTTGAGGACTTGACTAGTACCATCAAAACCTGATTTGATTAAAGATGAATAGCAACAAGATTTGATTAACGATACATTGTAGAGGAATGGAGATATGTCTTCTAATAAACAAGCACCATTCCCTGCATGACTTCAACATGAATAAGTGGTTAAAAACAAGCTTATGAGAAATAGGATGATTTGGTAGATTCCCAAATTATCAGAGAACTTAAGAAGATTAACATTGAAACTCCACTCTTAAGAGCTATCTGTGATATTCCAAAAATTAACCAGGTGGTTAAATATTTGTGTGTCAAAACACCTGGAAGAAAAAAGAAGTTACCTCCCACAATTCAAATTGGAGGAAACCTATTTGATGTTTTGTCAGGGAAATTAATCCCTTAGAAGTATGGTGACCCAGGAAGTCCAGTGATTACCCTTAACATTAATGGCATTGAACTTCCAAATTTCCTTATTGACTGAGGTGCTGCCATTAATGTTATTACAGCTAATACAACTGACAAATTGGGAATAAAAATGTTCAAACAACAACCATAGTTTTACAACTAGCAAATCAATCAATTGCAAAACTAGAAGGGATCCTTGAGGATATCATTGTTAAAATTTATACATGGGAATATCCTGTTGATTTCCTTATCTTGAAAAGAAAGAAAAGGAAAAGAAGCTATCCAATCATTTTGGGGAGACCTTGGTTGGAAACAACCACTTCCCTTATTGATTGTAGGTCTAGAAGCATGAACATCTCTAATGGAATCAAACAGAAAGAATTATTCCTTTACCCACCAGTAAAACCCTCTTTATCATCTAAAAACTAGAGTTGGATTGATGGTCTTAATTCAGAGAATTATGAGATCCAAGAAATTGCAACGGTAACATTGATAGAGCATGTGGAAGAGTATCAAGAATGTATGGATGAGGAGGAAGGAAATATTGAAGGTCATGATGTTATTGATATTCAAGATCACTATCCATTAAATGATGTCATGAATTTTGATTCAAATCATAACCAATTACTAAACCAAATTTTTCCACATCCCTATCCTTTGAATACTCTAATTGGTGACCCCTCCACTCTTCAAAACAAGACTAAGAAAATATTAGTGCAAATAGATAAGCCTTTACTCATTAATGGGTCCTTATCAACTAAGCATGAAGATGATCTAAAGGAGATTTTAGAAACGAGTACTGAAGCATTTTCTTGGGATTATAAGGACATGAGAGGAATCCATCCCGATATCTGTACACACCATATTTATAGTGAGGATGTTAAACCTATAAGACAACCTTAGAGAAGGATTAACCCTACATTAAGATATTTTGTGGATCTGGAAATAGAAAAATTGAGCCATGTGGGATTCATTTATCATATTTCGAATAGTCAATGGGTTTCTCCACTAGTGATTGTGCCTAAGAAAAATGATAAATGGAGATTATGCGTGGATTATAGAGAGTTGAACAAGGCTACTAAGAAAGACTATTTTACACTACCTTTTATGGATCAAGTATTGGATAACTTATTAAGCAGTAGTTACTTTTCTTTTCTTGATGTTTTTAGTGGGTATAACCAAATTTAGGTAGCTCTGGAAGATCAGGATAAAATGATGTTTAATTTACCATGGGGTACCTATGCTTATAGAGTCTTTCCTTTTGGACTGTGTAATGCACCTGCAACTTTTCAACATGTTGTTCTTGCCATTTTTGTAGATTTAATAGAAACATGTGTAGAGGTATACATAGATGATTTCACAGTCCATGGTAAAACTTATGAAGAATCTTTGAATAATCTGAACAAAGTTTTGAATAGGTGCAAGGAGAATTGGTTCTCATTGAACCATAAGAAAATTCTATTAATGATGACTGAAGGAATTGTGTTAGGACACCATGTGTCAAATGAGGGAATTAAGTTATACCCTAAGAAAATTGAAGTTGTTTTGTAGATACCAATACCTCAATCTCAGACCGATGTGAGAATATTTTTGGGCCATGTTGGCTATTATAGGAGGTTTATAAAAGGGATTAGTAAGATTCTGGGTCCCTTGTTTAGTTTATTAAAAAAGGATTCAATTTTTTTGTGGACTTCATTGTGTCAACAATCCTTTGATGTTATAAAACATGCCTTGACAACCTCACCTATCATACCTAGACCAATATGTGGTGAACCTTTTCATATAAATGAAAATGCATCTATCATTGCGATAAGAGCAGTTCTTGGACAAAAGGATGAATTAGGAGCAATGCATGTCATTTATTATGTAAGTAAAAATCTTAACCCAACTGAGCAGAATTACACTACTGAAAAGGAATTTTTAGCAGTTGTGTATGCCATTAATAAATTTAGACATTATATTACTAGATATAAAATTTGTGTACATACAGATCATGTAACTATTTGATACTTGATGAATAAAGTTGTGGTGGGAGGACACATCATTCGATAGTTTCTATTATTACAAGAATTTGATATAACAATAGTTGATAAACCAGGTAAAGATAATGTAGTGGTTGAATTTTTGTCCAAAATGGTTTTACAGGGGAATAATGAAAAAGTGGAAGATGCATTTCTTGATGAATGCCTATTTGCTATATTTGTTTAATCGCCTTGGTTTGATGATATTGCTAATTTTTGTGCACTTTTTGCACACATGCCCCAATGGAAGTAGAAACCCAATCTTCGCTCGCTTGTGTTCCCACTTTGTTGTAAGTTTCACCTCTTCCCCTGAAGGGATAGGTTCCTCTAAATTTTGGCTTTTGCTTCCCTTGGAGATCAATGATTTATCTACACTTAGGGTGTGTTGTTTGCAACTCTTTGATCCCATGGAATCCCGTGAACCCCTAAAACTACAAAAGCAGAAGAGAAACAAACATGCCAAATTGTTAGCTCAATATACAAACAAGCATGAGAGATTCCCCATAAAATCCATATATTTAATTTAAACTAGGAAGAAATGAAGAACAAAACTTAAACAAATGAGAGTTAATCCTAATTAAGCAAATACAATAGTGATCCCATGGGGGAATTGGTGCCAATTGAATGCTGAAAGTATGATTCATGAAGAAATGTTGTTAGTAATCAGGATCAAGTGTGCTAGATTGAAAATGTACATTTTCCATGTCTACATTTTGCCTCTCTTTGAAGCAATGTACTTGTTGCATTGATTCAAAGAATAAAATGCTATGATCAAAAGTTCAATATATTCTTTAATTTTTTAGATGCTCCACTGCTACCTGAGTTGAAGGATATTGTTGGATATTGCCCCCTCGAAAGATTAGACAAAAATTTTGAATTTTTTTGGATGATCTCACGAAAAAAGATGATAAGGTGTTTGATAGGCCAGAAATACCCCGAAATGCCAAAAAAATGAGGTAAAATGCCAAAAAAGATGTAACATGGCCCTCAGTTGGATGAAAATGGGATAGGGGGACCAAAACTGTAGTTGGAGGATCAAATTAGGTCAAAAAACCCTAATTTTCAGGCTTAAATAGGCCTCGAGGGGTCACTTTCAATGCATTTGCAATCTTAATCTTCTGAAAATTTGACACCTTGAGCTATGAGTCTTCGACAAGATGGCACAACGGTAGCTTCCCAGGCACGTGTCGGAGCGGGTATGAGTGCATCAGTGACCAGTCATCATGGGGCCCGTGGTATGTGCCCCTATCCGACTTTCAATTTTCTCATTATTCATGCATTAAATAGGGTTTAGGTTAGGTTGAAGCAGTGCAATGCAATATAGCACAGCAAAAATTGCTAAGTCAGGGTTGTGTGGTCCTACATAGAACCACTTATTCATAGAGTGTCGTGCGACGCAGTTTAAGAATTTAGGGTTTTGGCTCCAAACTCGGTTGTGCGCACAAGTAGCGCCGCGTGGCATAGTTTGTGCCAAGGGTGCACCAAAGTCAACCATACAACATAGTTTGGAACATTACAAACTACGTCGCTTTTGAGAACATCGCCGCTTTTGTTGTTCCAAAAGTGAAATACGATACGGGTAGCAGATTTTCTTTAGGGAAATTGACACATCTTTCCTTGCGCAAGAGAGTCATGAGGTACTTCATTCGAGGGAGCACCGGTTGCCAGTACTCAAGAGATTATAGGTATGCACATATATATCCAGGAGAAGCTTGGGATTCTCAGGCTATGGCCTGTTTCATATGTCCCTATTGTTTAGGCACATTTGGGTATGATGACTACCCTAGCCAAGCAGTGGCACAACAAGACATCATCCTTTCATCTTCCTACTGGCGAGGCCACCATTACCCTTGAGGATGTTTGGTGCATCCTTCAATTACCCATTCATTGAGCTCGAGTGATCTACGATCTAGAGGAGGGTAGGGATGCCTGCTTTGATGTTATGGGCGTTGATGAGCTTATCCTTTGTGACAGTCAGATAGACTTGGAGCGGTATTGAGGCAGGGCTCCTACCTATAGGTTGATTGTGGTTGCTATTATTTCTGGTCTTGTAGCTCCTGATCGGCGTGGCCAATATTTTATTCTAGGTTGGGGATTGGCATGGTAGTGGATGTGCATTCACCGAGAGTGCTTTGCCTAGGGACCAGTATTACTGGCCTCTTTGTATAGAGATTTGCATGAGTTTTCTTACCTGGATGGCTGAGCTCTCGGGGCCAGATTGACTCTTCTACGCATTTGGGCATGGGAGTGGATCCCAGTGCTTCGCCTAGTTGTGACACTGGTTATTATAGATATTGATGATCTAATTGTGTGGCGGTATGGCGGGGCAAAGATCCACTTTACCCATATGGGTACAAACGGTGGGGCCTACTGGTGGCGGGTTTTAGATGAGATGACAGTGTTCATATGGAGGTTGTGGATGGGTATAGGTCTATGGTACGATGATGCACAACAACTTTTATTAGCTCGTTAGGACAAGTTCATGCAGGGCCGAGAGCACACTATGGTAGAGAGATATCTTCCTGATAGGGTAGCCATATAATTTGGTGAGGTGCAGGATAGACTCGATGATCAATACATGGCACTCTTCGCCCATACCCCAAAGGAGACAACATGGGGGAAGCCGATTCCAGTAGCCGAGGTAGTGTCCTCATTCAGAAAGTTAGTGGCTCGGCAATGGCCATATGATTAAGGGCTAGCAGATGCAGGGGTCACTCCAGCATACAGGGCATGGTTTTGACCTCCATTGAGACTGACAATTCTTGGGGCAGTGATCCCACATCGGAGGTCCAAGGGTAGGGCAGTAGGCAGAGGCCGAGGAGGTGTACCACGTCCTCAACAGTCACCTCCGAGAGACCCGACACAACAGGTTGTAGGACCGGATGGGCAGCCCTAGGTTGCACCATAGCATCAGCCAACAACACAGCTAGTGGGACAATCAGATCCTCAAGATGCATTGATTCAGCAACTGTAGGGCCAAGTACAGGTTTTGACTATAGAGCGGGATGAGGCTCGACAGTAGGTTATTGTAGTTATAGCCAAGAGAGACCAGGCATGATCTGATAGGGATCAAAAGATTGGTCAATGAAGATAGCTAGAGAGCACAACCTCCACATCTCAGGGCCGATCAGTTGATATTCAGGAGTACAGAGAGGTTGTTAGGGAGGCTGAGTACTATTGGCAGCATTACCGATAGGCAGTGCCATTAGCAGGCAGAGTGCCAGACTTCTCCTAGCAGATAGGGAGGCAACCGCCAGAGGATCACGGTGATAGGAAAGTGGGGTAGGGCAACAGCCAGCAGGGCTAGCCCTTTTGATCACAGGTTGTTTTGCACTTTTGATTTATGGGCCATTTTATTGCCCCTATTGTACCATGTATTTCGATGTACACTTGATCCGATTTGTATCATAGCATTGTATTTTTGATGATATATACGAGATGGTTCACCTTTTATGATATGTATGGATGCATTCTAATTTGATGTGATGCTATGAAATGTTTCTATTTCTTATGTTCATGTAATATGATGTGTGGATGCATTTCTTTTTGTGGCTTTTTCATGTATTTTAATGATGATCTAATGGATGTAATGTATGTTAATGATGGTATAATGATATGAAAATGGTAATGGATGCAATTGATTATGTATAATGCAATGCTTTCTTAAGATGCTTAGAATAACAAATTTATATTTTTCCCTTAAGATGATGATATGATGCAATATGCTAATGATTATGTAGATGTAGAGTGTATGCATTGGAAATATTTTGATTACTATCGTGATACCATGTTAGTGTGGAAGGAAGATAGAAGAACTGAGAATCAAAGAGTTAGTTCAAATGATGGTGATTTGCATTGCTAGGAGTTGGAATTTTCAAAGGGTCAATTACGTTATGTTTGATAACACACATAGGTACGATGCATCAAGGTATAAAGGACCATGATGGCATTGTACCCAGTGTGATGGGATTTGACTTGAAAATTAGGTAGGAGTATTCTTGTTCACACTTTGCATACATACTTCGTTCAAGATATAGTTTAGACATTCTAAACATCTCAAGCCAAAACACAAGAAAGCAAGCTTTCCTATGTGGTCAACAAGATATCTGAAAAATCATCCCTACATAATAAATAAAGCGCATATAACTAAGTTATTTTACAAGTGTATCCCACAAGCATAATAAATAAAAGAGACAACGATCTTTGCCCCATTCCTTTCTCTCTAACCCTGTTTTAGTTTAGGCATCATTGAGAGGTCCTTGGAATGAGTATAAAATAAGATAAGTCAATAAAAGACCAAATAAAGCAAACCAAACAAGCTAATGTTCTTCATACTGCTAGCCAAGACTAAACTACTGTGGGGTACCTGATGCTTATGTCCATCGTAGGAAAGCTTCATCCTAGGACATGTTGTGATCAGGGTTTTGATGGGACTGATTTGGGTGATAAGCTATTGATATTCCGAGTTGACCAACTTGCTGACTCACTGATCTAGACTTTCAAGACTCTGACGATTAGAGTGTTCACTTTTGAACCTGCTAGACTTGCTTCTGATTGACTTACCAAAGGGTGAAGGCAATGATGCTTTATTAGGAATGATGACTATCACGGGTGAAAGTGAAATGAGATGGATGTACCATTTTTGATTTTTTAGATAATTTGACTATGTTTTTTGATATTTTTAGATTTTTCATAGTTTTTGGTATTTTCAAGATGTACAACGAAAGGACTAACTTAAAAAACTATCCTAGGGGTCTCGGGAGCTAATCCAAAGATTAGCCTTGCCTACATTATATATGCAGAGACCACATAGTTTGATTGATGATAAACTTGACTTGATGATAAGATGGACAAACGGATTACCATTTTATTGTGATGGACGTTTTAATGGACTAACCTAAGATGTAAACTAGATGGGCAAACGAATTGCCAAATGAAACAGACGCCTAAAAGACTGACCTAAATGTCTTGGGGGATGATCAAAGATCAACCTTTCCTACGTTCAATCTTAGAGATGATGTAGTTTGGACAAGGTAAAAGACTAACAAGACCCAATAATGAATTTTTGAAGATTTTTTGATTTTTTGACATGTTTTTGGATTTTTTGAATGATTTGGATGTTTTGATTTTCTGATGATTTGGGAAGAGCACAAAAATATACACAAATCTGATCCTGTGCTAGTTTCAAGGACATGCCCCTAGCGTTAAGCGATAGACTACTTCAAATAGGCAAGACAAACTGAATTTAGGAATATGCCAAGTAGTACCATGGTGGAATATGATATGGGCATCAACTCAAGCTATGGTATGGATGCGAGCGGATGGGTGGATGGATGATTTATTGAAATGTGATGGAATGGGCGAGTGAGTCATGCAGATCCTAGTGGATAGAGAGTTCTTTATTTACTCTTGGCACCTATTTTCCAGGTTTTCACCAAGGTACTTGTCCAAAGTGCCACCGAAGTGATTTTCACTAGAGGACGATTTTTCTCTTTACTATTTTCAATCCTTTTTCTGATTTTTTTGGATTTTTGGATTTGTGTATTTTTATATTTTTTGTTATTGCTAAGATGCCTATTTGGCAAGTTTTCATCAAGGTAACCATTTTTTCAGGACTTTTTCTGATTGTTTTTGTATTTTCTTGTTTTATACCTTGCAAGTTCTTAGGCATACAACTTTTTGAGGTGAGAGCTATTCATAGGATCTTGCATAGGCTCGCCCTTTGGTGTTAACAACTGATATGCCCCTGATTTATAGCCTATGGTGATGATGAAAGGTCCCACCCAGTTGGGTTCAAATTTTCCTTTGCTATTTGGGTTTGGTACATTATTTTGCTTCTCTTTTAGCACAAGGTCACTGACTTGGAAGGTGTGTTGCTTGATCTTCTTGTTGTAGCTCCGTTTCAAGCAATTTTGGTAGACTTGTAGATGATTTAAGGCATCCATGCATCGTTCATCTAGTAACTCTAGCTCATTTAGTCTTGTAACCCTGTATTCCTCATCTGTGATGAGGTTTTGCAAAGATATTCTAAGGGACAGGAGCTCAATCTCAATTGGGAGTCTAGCTTATGATCCATAGACCAGGGAAAATGGGGTGGCACCTGTTGGCATGCAGATGCTGGTGTGGTATGCTCATAAGGCAGGATTTAACTACAGATGCCAGTCACGACCAGAGTCATTGACTATTTTCTTAAGGATCTTCAGAATGGTTTTGTTGGTAGCTTCTGCTTGGCCATTGCCTTGTGGGTAATATGGGGTGGAAAAGCGATGTTGGATTTTGAATTTTTCACACAAGTCACGAACATCCTAATTCTTGAAGGGTGTCCCATTATCTGAGATGATGGATTGGGGAACACCATATCAATAGATGAGGTAGTTCAAGATACTTGGATATCTGTTTTCCAATGATGTAGGTCATGGGGATTGCCTTGACCCACTTTGTGAAATATTTGGTGTTGGTGATAATGAACTTATGGCCATTGGATGAGGTGGGTGAGATTTTACCTATAAGATCGAGCCCCCATTGTGAAAAGGGCCATGGTGTTATGATAGGATGCAACTCTTGAGATGTTGCATGAATGAGGTCTCCATGTTGTTGGCATTGTAGACACCCTCTGACAAAATCATGTGCCTCTCTCTCCATTGTTGGCCAGTAGTATCTAGTTCCTAGCAACTTCTTAGCCAAGGTCATACCACTCGAGTGTGAACCGCAAGTGCCATTGTATACCTCAGTCAAAGTAGTCAAGGCCTCCTTAGGTTTTAAGAAACGTAACAAGGTTCCATCAATGCTTCTATGGAAGAGGGTTTCTCCTAAGATGACAAATCGGAAGGACCTTTTGATAAAGGTTCGCTTGAGGTTCAGGGTAATGTCAGCTAGGAGGATTCCTAATCTTAGGTAGGTGTAAATGTCATGGTACCAAAGATCACCGGGACCAACGAGTTCACACACATATTTTGATTTTGGTAACTCAAAAGTGGGTATGAGAAGATGTTCTATGAGGAATTCATGTATTGAGATGTTGTGAGGGATATCTAGCAAGGATCCGATCGTTGCCATTGCATCGGCTGCTCTGTTGTTTTCCCTCGATATTTTCTCAAAGGTGATATTGATAAATGATTCCTTGAGGCTCTCTACCACCTTCTTGTATGGCGTGAGCTTATCCTCTTTAGTTTGGTATTCACCGTTGACTTGGTTAATGATAAGCTATGAATCTCCATAGACCTTTAATGCCATGATTCGCCACTGTGCCATAATTTTGAGACCTATGGTTAAAGCCTCATACTTTGCAATGTTGTTTGTATAGGGGAATGCCAACCTGTAAGATCTTGGTATGCAATCTCCTTGTGGGGTGATGAAGAACACAACGAATCCCAATCCATGTTGCGTGTAGGATCCATCAAAGTATAGTTTCCATTGGTTGGCTGCACCAAGATTGAAAAGGGACTCATCTGGAAACTCTGATATGAGTGTGTTGTTTGCATATATTGGAGCCTTTGCTAGCTGATCTGCGATTAATTGTCCTTTGATCGATTTTTTCTCTACATACTCAGTATAATGCTCAGATAGTATCATAACCCATTTAGTCATTCTGCCTGTAAGCATTGCTTTTGACAATAGATATTTGAGGGGGTCTATCTTGGCAATTAGCTTAATTTGATGAGCTAGCATGTAGTGTCTAAATTTCTAGCCTTCAAATACCACTGCCAGGCAAGATTTTTCTATTGATGTGTAGTTGAGATCATTCCCTACCATTTTTCTCCTGATATAGTTGATGGCTCGCTCGATTCCCTTTTCATCATGTTGGGCTAAAAGGGCACGAAGGGCGGCTGTCATTGCTGAGATGTATAGAATCAATGGTTTCCCTACGATTGGTGGCATCAACACAGGTGGTGTAAGTAGATATTCTTTGATTTTTTTGAATGCTTGTTCTCACTTGTCATCTCACTTGAATGCTACTCCCTTGTGGAGTAGGTGTGAATAGGAAATCTTCTTATCTACCAGTTGTGCTATGAATCTTTGGATGGACTGGAGTCTACCTTGTAATCCTTTGAGTTGCTTTAGTGTTCTTGGAACTCCCATATCAAGGATTGCTTTTACCTTTATGGGATCCACTTCTATCCCTCTCATTGAAACTATGTACCCCAACAAATTTCCTGATTGTACCCCAAAGACACATTTCTTTGGGTTGAGCCTGACCCTGTATTTTTCCAGCCTATCAAAAATTGCACTTAGAGTCGCTATGTGATCCTGTCTCTTCTTTGATTTAGCCAATCTGTCATCCACGTAGTCTTTGATATTTTTTTGGATCATGTCATAGAAGATCAGTGTCATGGCTCTTTGGTATGTAGCTCCTGCATTCTTTAACCCAAATGGCATCACATTCCAGCAATAGGTGCCCCAAGGACATGTAAAGGCCATCTTATGTTGGTCCTCTTTTTCCATCATTATCTGATTGTACCCTAAGAAGCCATCCATCAGGAATAGCATCTCATGTTTGACCATCATATCCACTATCATGTCAATGTTGGGTAGTGGAAAATCATCCTTAGGATATGCTTTGTTAAGGTCTCTGAAGTCTGTGCAGATGTGGATGCCCCCATTTGGTTTTGAGACTGGTAAAAGGTTAGATACCCATTCTGGATAGTCAATCGGGCTATGAAGCTAACATCTAGGAGCTTTTGTAACTCAATCTTGACTAGCAAGGCTATTTGTGGGTTTATTTTCCTTAACTTTTGTCTAATTGGTTTCGCTCCAGGGTAAACAACCAAATGATGAACCACCAACTCAGGATCCAGACCTAGCATGTCAACATATGTCCATACAAAGTTTAGCTTCTTTTATTTTAGAAATGCCACTAGCAGTTCTTGTTCCTCTGTTAGGAGAGACTCAACATAGAAAGTGATTTATAGTTCTATTTCCATTCCTAGGTTGATAGGATTGCATTGCTCTGCAAGGATTGCTGACTTTTCTTGATGTAGATCATTAGGGGGGAGATTGAATCCTTCATCCTCCAGCATCTCATAGAGGTTTTCACCATTGGATGCATCCTTTATTTTTACTGTCTTATGGTTAGAGAGCACCACAATGTGGTTTTCACTCAATAACCCCAAACTTATTCATGATATTTTTCTTTTGCAACTGAAGGACTCAATTGTCTCCCCATAATATGCTTGGGTGTCTAATGTGATGTTGAAGCCTGCCTTGTGATCCCCACATGGAATTGTATCCCTTATTCCCATGAATTTTGAGAGTGCCTCATCATTTTAAAATGAGTCTAGAATCAGCAGTCCTCATTGGTCATGATCGATGAGTTGAGGATGTACTAAGGTGATTTGGTGGGTTTGTTGGTTTGACTCAGCTAGGGAGGCACTAATCATTAGCAGGGTGGAATTCTCAAAGAGCTTGGGAAGGCGTGTTATGGTGTGATCATTATCACTGTTACTAAAAACCTTGGTTATGTCAAATGTGAAGTTGTCAAGTGGGATACCTAGGCATACTGGTGGTCTAAGGGTAGTTGTTGATATTTGAGGAGAGGACCTGACTACCCTACTGGGAGTACCTCTACCATGTACGGTTATACTCAGAGGAGTATAGCCGAGGCCAAGGTTCTGCATTCTTCTTTCTGCAATGATGGGCTCCATGTGTCCATCACTATTTCTTCCAAGGCTTTCATTCCTATTATAGCCCATACCAAGCATCATGTGTAGCCCTCTGTTGGTTTCCTCCATCGGTAAGGTGGGTGTGGGTTTTGCATCATGGTATATTGATCTTGTAATATCTTCTTCATCAACACTTTCCTAACTTAGATCTCCCGAATGGTGAAATCTAGAAGGATTTTCCCTAAGGGTGCGGATGGGTGTTTCAGTTGATCGAGGTTGTCCATGTGACCTAGGAGATTGTGGTAACTCTCCTACAACAAATGCGTTCCTTTTCATTCTATAGTCACCACATCCATTGTCTTGGATCATGTTTTTGATGTCGAATATGTCAAGGATGGTGGGTGTCTCTATCGCAGAAGTGGAAGCAAGGTTAGCTGGGTTGATGTATGAAGTGGATGGGCCTTCATCATTTTTTAGTACTTGGGGGATTTTATAAAAATTGGCTTCCAAGTTTTTGTAGTAGGCGAAAGGTTCAAGATCCCCATATATAGTGACCTCATCATTTTGATGTGAGAACTTGATACATTGGTGATATGTCGAGACCACTGCCTTCATTCCATGGATCCACAGATGTCCAAGGAGGATGTTATATGGCAGGTCGAGGTTGAGGACTTGACAGGTGGTCTCCATAGTTGCCGGTCCCACTTGGATGGGGATTTTGATAGTGCCTTGAGAAACTCTTTCTTGATCATCATACGCCCTTATTGAGAATGCTCTTATTCTTGTTAATGGAATCCTTAGTGAATCCCAATTTCTTTATAAGTTTGAGAGAGAAAATGTTAAGGCCTGCACCTCCATCCACTAGGACTCTTTTAACTTTATTTTTATGGACTAGAACTTGAAGGTGAAGTGCACGGTTATGAGATGGCTATGGGGGGAAATCTTGGTCAGAGAATGTAAGGAGATTTGGGGTAACGATGTTACCAACCATAGCCTGAAACTGCTCTGTGTCAAGTGTGGTAGAGATGGTGGATGCAACTAATGCTTCATCAAGGATCTTCCTATGGGCGGATTTTTTTTTTAATAGTTTCATGATAGAGATTTGGGCGAGGGTTCTCTTCAGTTGGTCAATGACATTGTAGTCATAGGGGAAGGATTTTGTATTAGAAATGGGGGTCTTAGTTGGTGCCCCTGCAATGGTGACCTTTCTGCCACGTGTGGTGACTCCACAGTCATTGTTGGCTCCTTTAATATTAATGACTGTGACCATTTCATCGACACATCCGACTATCTCCTCATACACTAGATTAGCACTACCATATTTTTTCTTGCCTTTATTGTTCCCCTGATTGTTTCCTTAATTATGGTTCAACATCGGATTTGTGTATATTTTCAGATCTTGGTTTTTGGCTGGCTGCTCGACATTGATAATCTTATCCTCAATGAGGTCTTGGATGATGTTCTTTAGCCTCATGAAATTGGCGGTGGTATGTCCTTTGACCTTGTGAAATTCACAAAGGAGGTTCTCATTATACCATGGTAGTTTGGTCACGGGTTCTATGTATTTCTCGGAGTTAGAGACTTTGATCAGGTTTTCCTTGACCAACTTCTTCATTATGGAATTGATAGATTTCCCAAGAGCTGTGAACTTCCACTTGGGGGGATATTTGCCTCAGGGAGGTGGTCCTCCTTGATTACCCAAGTTATTGATTTGATTGGTGGGAAGTGGTTGTTGTGCCACTACTGCATTAGTCTCCACATTGTTGTGATTATGATTTTGTGGTTGATGATGGGTTGGATGTTCTGCTTAGGAGCATTGATGATTAGCATCGACCACACCATTGTTTGTGATATTTTTGTTCCTTGACCATGTTCAAGGTTTATCATTATAGTTTTTGGATAGGCAGTTATCCTATGGTGGAGTGAATGTTGATGCGCCTCCTCATGCAGTAAGGGCTCATTCGATGTTGAGCACCTTTGGGATTAGTTGATCATATGATGTGATGCATTGCATTTTCAAGTAGAATGCCAAGTTTTCATCTAGATTGGATATGATGGTGCAAACTTGTTTTTCTTCTAGCATGGTCCACTTGCTCTGATTGGCCTTGGATCGCCATCTTTGCAAGAAGGATGTGAATAAATCTCCTTTTCTTTGTTTGAGTGTTGATAGTTCTTCCAAACTAACATCCAAACCCATGTTGAAAGCATAATTCTTCAGGAAAGCTTCCACAATTTCCTCAAATTTTTTCATGCTTGTGGGTAGGTGAGAAAACCATTTCATGGCTAGACCAGTCAGAATTTGGGGGAACAGTCACATTAGGTATGTGTCATCGTATGCAACCTCCATGTAATGCACCTGAAATTCCCTGATGTGGCTTTCTAGGTTACCTGTTCCATTATACTTGTCAAATTTGGGGATCTTGAATCCCTTTGGGAATAGTACCATGGTGAGACTTCTATTGAAAGGATAAGGGCACAAGTTTCCCAGTGTTCTTGTCATTTTTCCTGCTTGTAAGTCAAACACTTGCTGCGAGAGCAGTTTGATTTGTGTTGCGACATCTTTGTTTGGATCGGGAGGCGGAATGAACATTTTTTGAGGTGTTTGCGGTGTTTTATTGGTGGGAGGAGTACTAGTGGGAGTTATTTGCAAGCTCTTTTGTGCGTTCAATGCCTGTTGGTATGCCTGCATTTGTGTCAACAACACTTTTTGTTGATCTTGTTGCTATTTTTCCAACAACACTTGTTGCTAGTCCATCTGTTGTTGTTACCATGAAGCCTGTTGTTGGTCAAGCTATTGTTGTGCTAACAAAGCTTGTTGTTGGTCTAGCTTTTGTTGTGCCAACAAAGCTTGTTGTTGGTCAAGCTGCTATTGTGCCAACAAAGCTTGTTGTTTGGCTTGTTGTTGTGCTTGAAAGTCTTGCAGGGCTTGTTGGTATGCTTGCAGATGGATTGCTTGCAGTTGCGCTTGGTATTGTGCTTGTGCCTGTTGCTAGGCTTGTGCTTGTGCTTGCACTTGTGCTTGATCTTGATCTTGAGCTTGAGCTTGAGCTTGAGCTTGCGCTTGTGCTTGTGCTTGTGCTTGTGCTTGTGCTTGCGCTTGGGATTGTACTTGAGCTTGAGCTTGAGCTTGCACTTGTGCTTTTTCTTGTGCTTGTTGCTTTTCTTTGATTACCCTCTGTTGGTTGGCCTTTTGAACGGTTTGGATTAGAGTGGTGAATGAATTTTCTACATTAGCTTTTGGTGGGATTGGTGGTGGAATGGGAATGATGCCAACCGTTGTGACAAGTGCAAGGGTTATGGTGGTGGTTGGGATTTGGGTTGTTGGAGGGTTGGTTGAGATGTTCGGTCCTTGAGAAAGTATGATTTGGGATATTTGAGGACTGATTGCTTTATTTGTTGTGGTGGTTTGAATGGTCGTGATTTGTTGTTGTGATGCTACGGGAAAAAAGAGAGATTTTAATGTGATGTTCACATTGCCCGGATTTGAGAAACTATTGATGATTAGGGGAGGAAAACCCAATCCTAGAGGTGATGTGGTTGTGAATGGAAATGGGGGAAGAGATGGTATGCTACCCTGGAAAGAAAAAAGGATCAAAAACTTTGGTTGTTCCAAACAAACCACCTTCTCCTTGTGGTAGAGAAGTTTGCATGTTTGATTGAAATGCTGGTGTAGTATGGAATGAAGATGAATCGATGGGATTATGAAAGGTGAGCGAGACGTATGGGTGTGATGGATTTATTGGGACAAAATTATCCGATGTGGTGTTGACAACCACCTCTTTGTTGGTCATAAGGCGATGCTTTTGTAACTGTCAAAACATGGCACTCCCCTTGTTTACATTTGACAAGGTTGGTGTGATGGACAAGGTGGTGTGAGGTATTTCTTGATTGAAATTTGACATTGGGGATGCATTTGTAAGAGGCATGTCCATACTAGTGCGTGTGTCAAGGTCGGAAGGGAATGGGACCCCTCCTTCCGCTAACATGCTTAAGTATTTGAACATGGTACTAACAATTTTGTGGTTCTCTGGATTTTTGAACCATTTTCATCATTTTAGATTATGTCATTCCCATGTCTTCGTTTGTGATGTCCTCTTCACAACTCTCCTCTTGAGGATTTTGTGATGGTAAAGGAGAGTTACTTGGGGGATCGCTTGATCCCGCAAGGTTTATTTCAGAGGTTACCTGACTCATGTGCATGGAAGTTGATATTTCACTGATATTTTCCATGTTCTTCTTGTATTGTGATCTTGTTTGGACCATAAAAAATAGGGATTGTTTGATTCTAACCTTTTAGGCTCAAAAGAGAAGAACTAGGGAAGCCAAAGATCAAAGAGGGTGGTAATGATGATGGGATAAATGGATGAAGTGAGTGAGTGAAATATTTTGAAGAAATTTTGAAGGGTTATGCTAAACTATTAGGAATCAGATTGATTTGTGATGGTTTGACTAGGTGTATCAAGTCAAACAAGATTGTAGTGAAGTTGTAGTCCCTAGGCAGTTATGTTATCCTAGGGGAACTTGAGCAAGCAGATGAATTGGCTAGGTGTGTTAAGCCAATCAAGGTGATTGTGAACTAGTAGACCTTAGGAAGTTGTGTTATCCTAGAGGTGAATTCGTCCAAGAGTTTTGACTATTTTGGATAGGTGTGTTAAGCCAAGATAGGGTGATGTTAGTTTAGCCCTTTAATTTTAGCATGAGTGATTTTTCTAAAGTTCTCAATAATTTTTTTGATGGAATGAGATTTGATTGATGGAGAGATGGATGAGGATGACGACTTTGATCTTGGACCTTGACCTAGACACGACTCCTTTTTACAAAACCTCGGTGTTGAAGAACATGCTAGACTTCCTATGTGAGGAAAGAAAACCTTTCAAAATTTTTGGGATTTTGTTGATAGTAGAATGCATACAAAGTTGGATTATTCTTTGAAGCCTTTTTATAGAAGTTGTATACTAGTCTTTCTTTGACTTCAAGGAGAATTTTAAGGCATTGTTTATGGGCTTTTAGACTTATCCTTTTGAACCTTGGTTTTGGAATCTTGACCTTTCGAGAAATCATTTGGAACAACACATATGAGGTTCAATTTGTCTTTTATCTTGGCTTAATGAATTATTTTTACCAAAGGCACTTGTTTGCTTATGTTTCAAATTGTATGTCTAATGTCCCACTTTCTTTTTCATCCCACAAGGTCCATTATGTGGAAATCAAGGAAAATAGGGAAAAAGTCTCCTATGTTTAACCTTATTGAAAACAAATGATTATAGAATCCAAGCACTTAGAAACCTCTAAGGATATGATCCCTAGGGAAAGAAAGAGTACTTAAATTCCTCACAAGGTATTTGTTTCCTCCAAGGGGTTTGAAATTAAGAGTTCTTTGTGTATGTTTGTTTTCAAATGTTTTGAGGACCAAGCAATGTATTCTTCACTTCCAAGAACTTTTTACATCCCTAGGATGATGAGACAATATTTTGTTGGGTTCCCACTTGGACGAATCTAGCGGCACATATTTTGTACGGATGGATAAATGCTTGACCACACTGGCTCCCCTCCATGAGACACACTTCTCAGGTCAGCCAAGCATTAGTACCCATGAATTTCCCATGGCATACTTCCCATATCTACAATAAAACCACATGTATAACATAGGGTAGCTTCAAAGGACATGACCTTTTGCACCACTAAAATAGATAAGGATTTGAACTTTTCTAAACAAAGGGTTTTAATGTAGGAATTCCATTTGTGGGGGACTATCTAGTATGACGAGAGACCATTTTTTCCCTTATCGTCAGAATAATCCTCGTGATTCTTGAACTTTCCTCAAGAATCAACACTTATATACCAGTTGGAAGTTGCTTG
This sequence comes from Sequoiadendron giganteum, assembly GCA_007115665.2. Lineage (NCBI taxonomy): Eukaryota > Viridiplantae > Streptophyta > Pinopsida > Cupressales > Cupressaceae > Sequoiadendron > Sequoiadendron giganteum. Next base: position 779,919,893 of record CM021101.1, on the reverse strand, counting down.
GCTTTAGCGTATTCCTAGTTGGGTCATTCCCTTGGGTGATAAATTTTTCCCACAAGGTAGACCCACTTAGATAAACAATAGCAAGTTAGCATATCCCATTGTTCAATCAACATTTGTTGAAAAAAAAAGGGAGAACCTTCACAATATGTCGTGCTCACACTCGCATGTTTTGTTCAATTGTTAGGTGTACCCAAATTGAAATGTGGAGGCAATATTTTATGCAACTTAGTGTCACCAAAAAGACTTTTGATTCTCAAGATCGCCGTGAAGCGCATACGCCTTTTTAAATGACACTACTTTGCAAAAATGATTACAAGGCAGAAAAAACACATGTTCATTTTAAATCCCTCAAAACAATAATGAGTTCTTTCTAAGCACCAAAGGAAATGTGAGATTGCCTTGTTCAATTTTTAACCTTTAAACAAAATCTAGCATGTTGTTCCTAAGGTTCCTTTTAGCTCTTTTGCAAATTTTGAAAAGAAACTTGATTGTTCTTTTTAAACCCAAAAGAAGTTTAGTGTTTCTAAGGCAAATGACATTAACAAATTTCTCTTAAACAAGAATCTAAAATCCTTAAAGAGTGTTGAAGAACACTTTAGTGTTTAAAAATAATTTGTGCATAATGAACATGGTGCCATAATGAATCTCCTACTTTGTTTGGAAAGGGAAATTTGCTTGTTCTTTTTAAACCCAAAATAAATCTAGTGTTTCTAAGGAAAATGATATTAACAAATTTCTCTCAAAAAGCAGAATTTAAAATCCTTCGAGAAGTGTTGATCAACACTTTAGTGTTTAAAAACACTTTGGGTATGATGAGCATGATGTCATGATGAAATTCTTCCTTTGATTTTTCTTTGCTCCAACCTGCAAAACAGAAAACCAAAGAGCAAAAAGATAGCAAACAAGGTCAAGAATTAGAAAATCCAAAATTCAAAAGGCACATGCCAACTTTCAGACCTGACTATTTTCCATGGCGTAGTTTGTAAAAGCAATGCAGTTTGGACAAAAAGTGGTGCTATATAACACCGCGCATTTGACTGTGAGTGAAACTTTGCAGGATCAAAGATCGAATATGCAGCACAATATGGTTAAACGACGTTGTTTGTGAAGCGGCTAGGTTTGCAATTTTAAAATTTTACAAGTGGGAAAGTAGAAGCAGCACAATTTGAAAAACATGGTGTAGTATGGCGCCGTGGTGCTAAGAGCAGTGCGGTATAGCATCATGGGACTGTGCACGACACAGTTAGGAATTTTGAAATTGACAGGCGGGAAAAGAAGAAGTGGTGTGGTTTAGAAATTTGCACAGTTCGGTATAGCACCACACCTTTGAAAGTGGTGCAGTATGACACTGTGCCTATGAAAGTGGAACAATATAATGTCACGGGACTATTTCCTTGTGACCTGCAAAAAAATGTTAAAAAACACAGAAATTTTGAAAAACGTGATTAAATTCTTGAGTTAGCCCTCCTTCTAGTGCCATAATTTGAACCCTTAAACCTGTAAACGCACAAGAGAAACAAACATGTCAAATTTTTAGCTCAATATGCAAACAAGCATGAGAGATTCCCCATAAAATCCATCCATTTAACTTAAACTAGGAAGAAATGAAGAACAAAACTTAAACAAATGAGAGTTAATCCTAATTAAGAAAATACAATAGTGATCACATGGGGGAATTGGTGCCAATTGAATGTTGAAATTGGTCCTTTCCCAACTCCTAAGTTGCAAATGTGAGTGATTTAGAAATGTTTAAATCTCCCAAAGAGATTCGAGCATAACCTTGTTACAAATTTTGAAGATGATGAATGCTTGAGTGGTAATGGGAAATATTAGCTCTCAATGTGAAGAGAGTAACTTTGCATGTAATTGTGGATGAGTAATGAGGAGAGAAGCATCTACTTCATAGATTTCAATTTGGAAGAGTGACTAAGATTTGAGCAATGTGGGACTAACCTTCAATCCAATGGTTGGATGCCACATGTCATGATGTGAATGGTTGATGGTTGTGCACATTTTGGCTAAAGTGCCAATAAATGCATTTAGTTTGAATTTGAATTTGTGAAATGACTTGTTAAAGAGGGAAGGGAAATGAAGTTAATGTCACTTGGCTCAAGGCCAAGGACATGTAAGATGCCTTAAATGCCTTATTGGAAGAACCAAGTCCACTTGGCCTTTTTGAATTCAAATGAGGGAATATTCCCTTTTGATGCCATGTGAGGGAAAATAGAGAATTAAATAACTCAAAATAATTGATTTATTATGCAAGTTGCATTCTCTAGAGGATTTTAGTGAGAGGGATTAAATTAATCAAGGTTTTGATTAATTTAATGAAGAATTAGATGATTTGACAATTTTGACTCAAATAGATGAATTAATTTAAATTAGAATTGAGAGGAAATGATTTATTAAATAAATGATTTGATTTATTTAAATTAAGGAGGAATATATTAGATTAAATCAAATAAGGTTTAATTTCTTTAATTTAATAAGAGGACTTTAGAGATTTTAATCAAATAAAATGATTTATTTAATTAAACAAAAATTAAATTAAATTGATTAATTTAATCATTGGAGGAAGAAGACTTAATTAGATGAATAATGATCCATTAAATTAAGAGACATAATATGATGAAATGTTGAAAGTATGATTTAGGAAGAAATGTTGTTAGTAATTAGGATCAAGTGTGCCAAATCAAAAATGTACATTTTCCATGTCTACAAATCCTTAAAATCCTTTTTCCTAACCTGGGATCCAACCCTCAGGCAAGATTGGCCAGAATGGAGGGTCTTCGGAGATTTCGTCCTAGTCCATATTTCCCGAATGATGAGACATCACAGAAAATATGGGATGGCTTGGAATTCCTAATTTCAGTTTCTGCAGGGAATCTAACCTTCCCTGGATTCTCTAAATCTACCTTAGATTTGTATCTTTGAGCTTTGATTCAACATCATTTGGCATGAAAGGTAGATAAGTGCATTTAATGTGAGTTTATTCAGCTATTTAAGCGACATTTAAATTCCATTTCCCATTTCATGTTCGAAGCTTAGTGTATTCGAGCCCATTTCCTCTTCACTGATCACCTGGTTCATTTGGAGATATTAAATCCTCACGTCATTGTGGTATTCCATCTAGGGTACACTTATTCTTTCAATCTCTCAGCTTGCATATATTAAAGGTAGGGTTTCTCACCCTTTATTTCATGCTTTTGTGCCCTAGCTCAAGTCCATGCTTCAATTTGATTATGGTTTTTAGGTTTCATTTAGGTTTTAATGGTGAATGTTAATGAAATGCTCCCCTTCAATTACAAACGTTCCATGTCTCTTTTAATCTAGTGATCATTTCAGCCAATAGGGTCTATTTCTAGTTTAGTCTTCGCCCATGGCTCACTAGGGTTTCTCGCATGGCACATTTCAGTAGTAAGGAACACTGATAGTGGGATCCCCATCCAAGTCGTAACCTATGTGGGTATTCCATGATTGTCAACAAGAATTTCATGGCCAAGATAAATAGTGCTAGCCCTTAGTTGTCATCTTGTGCCTTAGATGAATCTGATTCCAATGATGGGAGTGGGGTAGTGAGCCATATCACCCTAATTCGACTAGTGAGATAAAAGAAGCCAATATAGATCCTTGATGAGGATGTGATAGTCATAATTCCCAGGGCATGAAATGGTGAGGTATTTGCTTAAGTTCCATGTGAACCATGGGAAACATGTTGAATTCGAGACATCTCTAGAATTTTGAGCCACCTCAAAATCTCTGAAGGTTAATCCTTCAAAGATTCTAGTGCCTCTGAAACTCCTCGAATCTTCCTATCACCTCAACACCCAAACACTCGGCCTTGTCGCACCCAAAATCAAGTTTGAGTCTAGGTTATGAAGGATAGGTCATAAGGGGTCAAGAAAAAATATAAAGTTAATCAAGGCATGAAGAAAGCCTAAGTCATGATCACTGCGAAGAATCCGCGACCCTTCAAAATTTCTGAAGATTAATCCTTCAGAGATTCTAGAGTGCCATGAATTTTTTGAATCCTCCCATCAGGCTAACTCCCGAAGGTGACCTCCACTATCCATCACATTCAAGCGATTTCAAGGTAGAATTTAGGTGACTTATCTTAAACCAAGGAGCGATTTAAAGAATATACTAATGTTAGGAAATTTCCACCCACTGTGGATTCTCTAAAGGAATTTCCTTTAGAGAATTCGCCGAGCTCTGAATTTTCTGAATCCGGTAGAGTGGGGAAACTCTGAAAAGGTGAAACAAAGGGTAATGAAGAACTTGACATGACATTATGAAACCACCTTGCATCGAGGTGACTAGATATAAATGGTTTAAAAGAGGGCTTGAGTTGATACTTAAAAAAATCCACCTGGCCAAGGAATCCTCGAGCCTTATTTCATCAAAGATTTCACCCTATGCTGGATTTCTTGAAAATCCTTCAGGGTCCCAAAATCCTAAAATACATTAGTTTGTGGGTAATCATCTTGGCTTCTGGTAACAAATGAAAATGATTTTATTGATAATGCATATTTTTTCATTTTTCTTTAATGATGAGTTTATTTATGGATTGGCATTATGATGATTATTATGTATTTTAACAGATGCAAGTACAACTGAGTCCTGATAAGACCTCCAAATCAAAAGCTCCAAAAGCACAAGAGGAAGGCAAGAGAAGAATATATATCATGAAGTATGACTTCAAAGGAATACATCCGGAGTCGAGGATCACCTCTGTGTGGTCAAAGATAGCCAACACAAATATGGGACATGTTGATTATGATGAATTTCAACAAAGAATGTTTGGTAATGCAACCATACAATTGGCACAAGTCATCACACATACAGGCTTGGCTCAGGTAGCAGGGTATCTACCTAAATTTTTGTGTTTGGAGCTAGTATTGGAATGTTCAAAACACTATGATGCTGATAAGAGAATAATAGTGGGCCCACAAGGAAGGATCATGGCTAACCTAACCGAAGAATCAATTGTTGAAACTTTCAACATTGCCTCTCATCACAAGCCTATTGAGAGATCAAAATCCAAGAAGTAGAATAGTTCTATGCCAAGGATGTCTCCAGGGCTTTAGACATGATGAATATTTTTTGGATAGACAAACCAAAGCCACACTATTCCAAACTCCCGAAGCAACTGCATAGAAGTGATTTCAAGATGGATTATCATGATATCATCACACTCCTAGGAAGGGTAATAGGAGTGGAGGAGGCATTTAATTTTAATACTTGGATGTTCTATACAATTAATCATATTATGGGAGGGAAAAATTACCACTAGGAAAGCATATTGAGTGACAACTTAGACATGCAACTTAGAAGTGTCCAAGACACTCATGTATTCACAATGACATAGTACCTTGTCTACATGTTGGCAAGTAAATTTAAGTACAAAGGCCTAAGTTGCAAAGGGACTTTAAGAAAAGATAGAATCTAGGATTTTTGCCCTCAACTTTGTACAATACATCCAACTATAGAAGGGAAAATGATTCCTTTTTCATGTATATTCCTAGATTGCTGCAGGGTGCCCTCCATGTGAGAATTTCCAAAGAGGAAATGGAGCTCATCAGAAGCTATGGAAAATGGTTCATACAATTCTAGAGATTCTCCTACATCAAGATACAAGGATCTCCCACGGTCCCAATTAGATTTCCAATATATCCCACCAATAAACTCATTATGCTGGAATTAACAAAATAAATGGTAAAATTTGAGGCCATGCTATAGGACATGCATAGGAAGGGGATTACAGATGAATTCCCACTGAGGATTGGCACCCTGGAAACTTGCCCCAACCTCCAAAGTTCATAATAATCAGAGAAGGAGATGGCACAATACAAATTATATTCGCATACTGATAGGAGAAATTATGATCCCTACAGAAGGGCACAAAAGTAGGCCAGTAGAGAATTCAGGCACACAGACCACATAGAGGATTACTAGGAAAATATTAGGGATGAATTTGAGGTCATAAAGAGGAGATACTCTAGGTTTTTCTTGAGGCTCATTAGAATCTACAAGGTAGACCAGGTGCCAGATCAAGTTGATGAGGATGAAGGAGATCTCATACAATATCATGATTATGAACTATACAAAATTCAACCCTTGCCATCAGTAAATTGGTCAGAGGAGGAAGTGGTGGATCTTGACCAACTAACTAAGCCTATGAAAAGATTTTCCAAAATGTTGGTCAAGCACAAAATTATAGAGTTTCAGGTGGATAATACATAATTGACCTATGATTTGATGGGAAACCTTGAATCCCATTCCAAGGATGACACTGAGGCTACCAAGGATGATACTCCAGAACCTTCCCATGGGGATGAACAAGAAGAACATAGGCCCACTACAATGAAAAGGAAGACCAGAAGTCAAGGGTAGACCAAGAAAATTGAGAAGCAGTCTCCATCAAAGGCAGGGAGAGCTGATAAAGAAACTACCACAGAGGGGGAGAAAACTCCTCCACCTGCCAAAAGGAGGTTAGTGACTAAGAGGAAGAGGTTGGCTAAGGAATAAAATAATACTGTGGCCTTGATTACCCCTCCCAAGGTTGTCAATATTGAGAGCTCCGGGGAGAAACAATAGGTTTATGTACGGATGAATTCGCCAAAGAAGAGGATATCCCCTATAGGAGAATCAAGAGTTGGGGTTGAAAAGCTGCATGCAGAGGAGGCTCTTGTTGATAACCCTCTAAAGGAGCCTAAAGAGGAAATTATAGGGGATAGCTCACCTTCTCCATCCCCAATGTAGAATATACAAGATGGGGAAGCCCAAAGGAACATGAACAACTAGGCAGAGAGGAGGGCATATTCGATGAAGACACCTAGAGTGAAGAAGTATCCATGCCTAGAGATGGGAAATTGAGTGATTTGGCCAAGGAGTTGGGGAAACAGATAGAAATTGACAAGGATAATACCTCTAAGGTTATGGTAGAAATTCCTTCCCAACCCCAAACTAGTGGATGTGTTGATGTGTTACATACAGAAAAAGAGCTTGAAGGAGAAGATGGTGAAGAGAAGGAATGATAGAACCAAGGAAAGAAAGAGGAGAACATAGAATTTATGGATGAAAGTCATCCTCATGATCAATCTGAACATGGCACTAATCCAGGAAATATAGAAATAGAACAACTTGCTCCCCCAGACTGGTTGGAGAAAAGATTGACACAAAAATCCATCATCATCGAAGATGAAACCCCAAGTTGGGACAAGCTATTGGAAAAATGGGGGTAGCCAAAGCAGAGGAAGAAAGCCCGAACCGTCTCTAAATTTGCAAGGGATGAGTTCAATAATAGAATTTTCCACATGGATGTTCCTCCTGAGAATAGGTATAAGCATGAGATAAGGCCCACATATTACAAAGTGTAGGTTAATCTCGGTTTAACAGGAGTTGGTTTGGAAGGGTTGGTCCATTTTGGATGTTCTATTATTTTCATAGCTGATTCTAGGAGTTAAATTTAGAAATCTCTTTGAACCCTTATATATGTTTCTCTTTCTTTGAATCTGAGTTAGTTTTAACATTGAAGCATCACCATATTGTCATATCTGATGAACTCAGGAAGCTACAACATTTGTGTGTAAGGCCCCTTATGTAAAATCAACAATTTCACATTATCTTTGAGTTTTTTCACCACACTGTCAAGACCTGATGAGAGACCTTGGGGTTATCTCTTGAGGCTTGTTGATAGACATTTACCTTTCAAGAGAGATAGGATATTATATTTTGTATGATTTTTTGCTAGTAGAAAAAACCATCAAGAAATTGGTGCTATAAGGAGGGCATATTAAGCAAGATGGAGTGAAATTTGTCATCAATATCTCTGAGATAAAAGAGACAAATTAGGTCAACATCAAGAGAATATTTGCAAGAGTTAGAGCCTCCTACAAGGTCAAGAAGGTCCAAGAAAGGAGGATAATCATCATCTTCACCCTTCTGGTTGCCCTAATTCTCTTCATCTTCAGATTATGAGTCAACTTCCACTGAACCCAAACCCATTAAACCTTATATTTCACCCATTCAACAACCTAAGGTGTAGGTTAACCAACCATAGCCACCTTTGCCTCCACCAATGGATTTCTTAGCTAGTAGCCCTTCACCTCTATTCTTCAACAACTATAATGTCATGCACAAAAATTTAGAGCACTTCTGCTCTAAGTTTCATGTGGGTGATCCCAACAGAATAGTTGAGGAACACATTAGAATCTTTCAGACTAGCCTTAGGGATAGGAGAATTAATCACATGAGGACATTGCATGCAACTTGTTCTTGTATTATTTAGGTGAAGAAGCCTTTTATTGGTATAACCATTTACTAGCTGGCTCTATAGCTAGTTGGGCCGATGTGGAGAAATATTTTATGCTTAAGTTCAAAATTTCCATCAGTGATAAGGAATTATATCTTTAGTTTACTGAGCTCAAGAGGGAAGTCAATGAACCAATAGGTTCTTTTAACAATAGATTCCATCATGCCTATACCAGATTGTAAGCACCTTATGTTGTGGATAATCCCACATCAAGAGAGGTATATTATGGTGCATTGGATAGCCTGACTTCTACTTTCCTCAGGTGGAAGCACAATTCTCTTCATAGTCTGTTGAATGAAAATACAAAAGAAGTTAAGGAAAGTATAGATTTAAGACAACACTTGTCAGGAGCGTTACCATCATTAGGGCCTACTGCTCATCTAGGACAAGTGTAGACCAAAGATAAGTCCATAAACAATCAGACTCCAATTATGAACCCAATCCTGCAACTACCTATAGTTCCACATCCGGGACCCTCGTTGAATCAAATGACCCCTGCATCAAGCTATTCACACCATATAAGTCAAGCACCTTTTCCTCAATAGTAGGCTAATATATCGAGCTATTTACAAAATTCTGAGGTGTTGAATCAGTGATTGAACCAAGGCTCTCATATAGTCTATTTACAAAATTCTACAAATCCTGGGTTTGCATCGAGTAACCCAGACAAGGAAATGTTGGATGAATTGATTGAATAGGTTAAGAAGTTGTCCACAAAGGTAACTTACTTGAGAAACTAGAATATTCAATTACAAGCTACACAAAGGAGCACTCAATCTAGCTATAATAGAGACAATAGGGACAATAGAGAGTTTGGTTATAACAGAGACAATAGGGAACCTGTGCAAGGATACAACCAGGGCTATGACAGGGGCCAATCATCAGGATAGAGCCTCGACAGAAAGCCACCACCAAGAAAAAATAGGGCATGGAATACTAGGCCTAATAATGGGGGGTTCTGACTCCATTGGACTAGCCCAACACTCTAGAAAGGACTACTTGGACTCTCCTCCTAGCATAATCTATTCTCAGAGGATATTACAGACTTCACAAGATAACCCAACATTCAAAATTCAATTGCCCTAAGTTTCAAATAGTTGCAGCTATATTCCATTTAGAGGTAAAATATGTTACAAGAGGTCCCTTGTATGGTCAGGAGATAGTACCCTCTGATCCTTATGACTCTCCAGTGTTGGTGTTGAATCATGCTTCTTTTCCCAGAGGAGAAGAGAACGAGCTTGAAGAAGAGTCCTCAAAGGAAGGTGAAAAATCAAAACAAGTGTACAATGAAGAGTCAATATCAGAGTTATTAGAAATTGATGGAGTTGTTGACAATGGTCCCTTGGATGAAGAAGATAAAATAATTGATGAAGTCCAGATGTTTCACCAAAGGACTACACCATATGATCTAATAAATAGATAGGTCGACGGGCTGTTCATAACCTCTAGGACTCTGATCAATTTTAGTATTCCTCCTGATCCTAAGGCCACTAACAACCCTTCATACCCTCACATCTCTAGATAATATTTCTCTAGAGGAGAATCTTCTGATGGCTCAAAGGGAGAAGCTACCAAATATCAATAATGGATGTCATCAAGAAATAGTCAATCTAATATGACTATATTCTAGATGGGAGAATATGTAGTAGAAGAAATCAAGAAGGTGAAGGTTAGTCTATCAAATTTTGAGCTATTGAGAGTTCCATCTATCTAGAGTGTTGAATTAGGATCACTGAGTGATCATCCATCCACAAATTCTTCACAAGTTTTTTCTCCCAAGAGGGTTGGTTTTACTGAACCCCTAATCAAAGATAGAACTGAAAGGGCACAAAATTCTCTGTCAATCCCAAGTCAGAATACTCAGCTTGCTAGGGAGAAGTCACAAACCTAGGAAAAGGATAGGAGCAAAGGAAAAGACAAGAGTCAAGTAGTTAATGTTGATTCCTTTGTAAGTCTATTCCAAACCAAGAAAGATACTCCTCCTTTTCTGATTTCCATTAGAGGATGGGGATGATGTGGGTAGTAAGGATGTGGGAGATGATAAAGTGCAATAATAAGTGGATGATTCAATGGATTTATTAATTAGGGATGAGGATAAGGATTTTGTAAAGGAGTTGGAGATGGGGATTTTGGACATGGATCGGTTTGGAGGGGATCTTTGGATGGGGGTTTGGTTTCCCTTGTCAAAGGAAGAAGAATGATAAGAAATATGATTTGGATTGGGATTGGATATAGTTTATTGAGGTGGCATGGATGAAGATAAGGTAGATGGGTATGAGGTTATGGGATTGACTTGTTATGTGAGTTGGAGTGAGATATGTGAAGAGGTGAAGGTTGGAAAACTTTAAGGCATGGATAAGTTGGATTGGTATGGTTAATAGGATGGTTATGATGAAATGGTCATGTAAGATAGTGAAGGTTGGTATGATAGTGATGCTAGTTGGACTGGAGGTATGATTTGAGGAATGGGATTTGACATAGATGCTTTGAATTCCATAACTATTTTTTCAAACCAACTCATTATGTTTGTATGTGGGTTTTGGATTAGGATTGAATATGGATGAGCTTTGTAAGATGAAGGATGATGGATGTTTTGGGATCAAATGTCAAACCTTAAAAGAATTTAATTTTAATTAAGAGTATTGGATTTGAATTTACGTGAGATAGGAAAGTTATTAAGTAGGAATTTATTAGATTTGATAACTATACTTAAGATAGAATAATGTTCTTAAGAAATTTTGGATTAAGGATGGGATCAAATTAAGGTCTTGATTTTTGATTGGAAGGTTGGATTTGAAATTAATGATAGTGTATTAAAGATATGATCCTTGGGTGAAGGATTTTGATGATGATGAAAGTATATGGGTATGAAGGAGATTAAGTCCTTGTGAATAGTGATCTTCAACTAGCTAAAAATAGAAAAACAAACAAGATTAGTCATGTTAGAAAGCACAAACAACCATTCCCTATAAAATCATTGATCAAAAAAAGATAAGAAAATATGAGAAAAATATGAAATAACACCAAAATGAAATCATTTAAACTCATCTAACTAGATCAAACCTCCATCCCATAGGGGGATTGGTGTCACTTTGATGTGGAAAGTGACCCTTTCCCAATCCCTTTGATAAGCTCCAAGATGTAAATGATTCCAAGAGTATGTGATTGTGATGCCAATGTGATGATAATCTAGCTAAAATGATGAAAATGAGTGATGATATGAGTAAATATGTCGAGTAAGATTGCATGAGATTGTGGATCCATATTCAATGGAGAATGCCTCTATTTATAGGATTCAAGGGTTGAAGAATGAGTGTTTTTGGAGAATGTGGGACTAAAATGGAGGCCAATAGAATTGTGACACTTGTCACAAGGCTAAAGAAGGTCATGGGGATATGTGTGGAGCACATTTTGAAGAATGTGAAGAGTTTAATGCATGCAGGTGGATTTGTAAGAGAATTTAAGAGAATTGAATGAAAATGGTTGAGATGTAAGAGAGACAATATGGCATGTAAGAAGCCATTTAAGGAAAAGGTGCCTCTTGTAAGAGAATTAAAGACCTTTGTAAGAGGCTATGTAAATCCTTTGGAGGGAAATTAAAGTTGAGGGAATATTCCAAAGAATATTGCCTTTGAGAGGAAAATAGGTTAATTAGTTAATTAGAAGAAATTGTTTTATGTGCAACTTGGTTAGTTGACCATGGGTTTACTCAACCAAGGTAGAGTCAAAATATAGAGAAATGGGTAATGAAAATTAGGATGTTAATTAATTTATAATTAATCAACTTTAAGTGGGTTAGGAGTTTATGACATTTATTTAAATAATGAGAGGACATTGGGACTTTAATTAATTGAATAAATTTATTTAATTAAATGTGATGAACATTAGTTAGGGGAGGGTGAATTAATCTAATAAAGTTAATTATTTAATTAATAGGGGATGTTGATGAATTTAATTAAATAATAAAGATTATTTAATTAATTGGTTAGTGCATAAGTGATTTAGGAGGAAGTGATGTTAATTAATCAAAATCATATGCATAACATTAATCAGGAATATTTAAGTGTCTACATTTTCCCTCTCTTTGAAGCAATGTACATGTTGCATTGGTTCAAAGATTGAAATTGCCAATATAAATATATATATATATATATATATATATTTCGATGCCCTGCTATTGCCCTACCGGAAGGAATTACACTATTTCACTACCCCCTCAAAAGATCAAGTGAAAATTTCAATTTTTAGGTCGAGCTCATGAAAATTTTCACCAATGGTTTGGCTAGTTTGGCTATAGAAAATATGTTACACGACATGAAAATAGGCTCAAGATGTCGAAAAATGGTCAAGATAGGCTTTGTAGCTCAGAAAACAAATGAATGAGCTCAAAAACCCTAATTTTTAAGCTTAAATAGGTGGGTTGGGACCATTTTCAATTCATTTTTTCACTTTTCTTTCTAGAATTCTTGCAATTTTGCTTTGAATTGCTAACAAAATGGCTGAGCATGTTCTTCCCAAACATCGGATGGAGCGGTTTTGCGAGTTCCAACGGCCTCCAAATGCAAGACCCTTGGTACACAAATCGAAATGTTTATCATTTTTTGTGTTTTTAGTGCATTTATTAGGGTTCAATTAGGTCTACCAAAAGTGGCCCTATTGAGAGTCATGTTTTCTTTGGTTGGAGTCACTTTTAATGATGGAGTTTTACCTTTTTGGTATAGAACTCTATGGCTTAGTTAGGGTCTTGGGTCGCGCATCTAATGTCAACCTACCTTTGAAAGATAGCATCATGTGTCTTAGGATGGGTTGAGCACCGCTCAAAAATACCAACCCTCCTTTGATGTAAAGTGTAGTGTAGGTCCAAGCGGGTAGAGCACCTCTTGTAAATAATGATTCACCTTTATGATAGGGCATCACTTTTTATTATGATATTGATTTTGCTAAAAGAAGAGCACTGCCTTTGTAAAATTGACCCACCTTTGCTCCTTAGGGTTTTGATTTTTTTAATTTTTTAATTTTTCACAAAGTTTTGACATGGTTCACGTTCTGAGTGCAAGAGGTTCTTCATCTGCTCCATTCAAAGGAGCATCGATGTTGGATTCTATGTCGGGCGAGGCACTTGACCGATGATGTATTTCTTTTCCTTGTCGTGATCGGGTTTGGATATGTTGTGCATATGCCAATTTTTTCGTACCCATCTTGCTATGATGACAACCCTCGAGGATGTATGGAAAATCTTGCGGATCCCCATCTAAGGTGAGTGGATCATATATGATGTAGAGGTCAGGGATGATGCTATATTTGAGATTCTTGGTGTGGACTAGTACGAGATTGATAGTGGTCAAATTGACCTCCACTATTATGAGGGGATTTCCCTAGATATATCATTTTTTATTGGTACATTGATCTCAAGGGTCTTGGTACCTGACAGACGAGTGAGTTGATTCAATGTCAAATGTTGTATTGTTTGGGCCTAGATGTTGAGTGAGATGAGAGTTTATGCATGGGACCCGGTAGTTCTTGGATTCTTGTACCATGATATGCACCAGGTGGTATATTGTGGTACACATAGTATTGGGGTCAGAGTGACATTGTTCCATGTATGGGCATACAAGAATATTGTTTTTTTGTAGCCTAGTATTACATTGGTGGAGACAGATCGTGATGAGACCACAATATACAAATATGGGGCTATGACCACACTCCGTTACATAGGTATTAAAGGCATCCCACACTAGAGGTGGGTCATTAATCAGATGACAGTATTTTGATGGAGGTCTTGGATCCATGCTCGGTGATGTCACAATGATGATGAGGAGTTATTTGATTGTCGCTAGACCAGGTATATGCAAGGCTGAGATCACTTGATCATCAAGAGCTACCTCCCTGACAGGGTAGCTAGATAGTTCAGATAGGTGCAAGATGGACCTCAGGATGGCTATAGGGTAGTGTTTTCTAGGAGATCATGTGAGACTACTTGGGGACAAAGGATTCAACCCTAGGTTGCGATAGATAAGTTTAGATATCTAGTGGCATAGCCTTGGGTGTAATATGATAGTCCTTAGGATGTTGGAACTACATAGGCCTATGATGCATATTGGTAGGAGCATGCCTTGATTAGACTTACATTGCCAATGGTTCCCATAGAAGGTAGAGGATGTAGGGTGAGAGGGCCTCAGATAGGTTAGAAGCAACCACTACATGGGTAGCATGATGGTTAGGATGGGCATGGTAGGTAGGTTCCAGGCCATATGGGCAAGATGAATAGGTTCCATTGGTACAACTGTGGATCAAAGGCCACCATGTACCTGCCACAAGACCACCACTAGGTCATGGTCTATTGGACATAAAGATTGTGTCATTGAAAACATAGGAACAACAACTAACTGCCCAACTATAGCAGGCTATACAGGAGAGGGATCAAGCTAGGAAATAGTTATAGGCTAATGGGATAGAGATTGACCATGAGC